>DWQW01005656.1:0-17440 GCA_018249695.1 Heliconius erato demophoon
AGAATATCGTGAGTACTTATCCAAACCAATTAATTAATAATTAAGGCTGTTTGTATATCTATATTTCTTAAATGAATAATCATGTAATTCAAGCGGGCAAAGCCGCGAGCAGGCCGCTAGTTACTAATAAAAGTAAAAATTTGAAAATGTAGTTGTATCCAATAAAAGTTGCACGTTATCATATCTCCTTATTGTTCTTTATGGTTTAAGAATTTACAGATATGTGTTGTATCTGTAAATTCTTAAACGTGTTGGATCTGTAATATGCAATAAAAATTAAATAAATAAATAAAAAAGATACTTAATAAGGCCAGTCGTGGCGCAGAGGCACAAACATTCGACTGTAACCGCGACAGTTTTGTGGGTTCAAATCCCACTCGAGATAATGAAATGTGTAATAGTTTCATTTCCTCTTTCTGGTAACAATGTAACGCGCGGCGTTTAGTTCCGCCACTCAACACGCAAAACCTCAAGAATTTGCCGAAAAAAGAACATATATTTGATAAATCAAATTTTGAGGCAGCCCCTCTAATAAATTCAAATCCTCAACCAATTTCCATACAACACGTACAAATACAAATTGCCTTATACAAGTAAATACTTTAATTATCATTATATTGTCATTTCGCAGTAAGTACGTATATAATAAATAGCAAACAGGATTTAAACCGTAGAACTGTATCGCGTAACACCATCACACGCCTCCACGCACCCGCTTCCCTGGGAAACTTCGTCGTTCGCCGCGTGGACCCTTTGATTATTTAATTGACAGTAAACACGGGTGCTGAGTGTGGAAAGATTTTTGATCTATTATTAGAATTTATATTATTTTGATAAGACGTTTGGTTTGGTAAAATTACTCAGTTTGTTTTTTACTTCAGCGTTAAGTTTCGCTTCGCAAAACGCAACGTTTCGTAAATTGGGTGGAAAATGGGGAACAGAATTTTTTAGCACTAGGTTCCCTGGTGAGTACTAACTAGGTCAATAATGTGAAAAAATCACAGTCATAATCTCAGCAATGTTCTTTTTTCAAATACATCAGCTTCACGCTGCATCCCGCACACATTAGGGTAGGCAGAGGGGACCTAGTGTTAAGACACTCCGTTCCCCAATTTCTGTCGGATTCTGGAGGCATCGCGCGTTGAATGGCAGAACTCAACGCCGTGGTTTGCTTCGACACCAGAGCGAAGAAATGGAAATAAAAATTTAAGTAAATATTTCATCTCCTCGAGTGGGGATCGAACCCACAACCAGTCGGTTTTATAGTTACACTTTGTGCCCCTGCGCCACGACTGGCCTCACTTTTTTTTCAGATCGTAAAATATGTATTTATTTAATTTTCCTAGTCTAATCTTATATATATTTTCGGTTCAATCACACTATGCGTAAAGTCTTTATAAATGTTTTTTAAGGTTTGTATTTTTAAATCGAACCCAAGTATCAGATTGATCTTGAGAGCGATCTTGAGATGCCATTTAGCATCGACTGTAGTAATCCACTAAAGTAATGTACATAATATGTATATGTATATACATATTTTTTTTAGCTTCACATTATATTCTGAACACAGTCAAAGGGAAGTTGGGAAACTTCCCAAGCCAAGCTAGTGTTAAGACTCTGTTCCCATATAGATACTTCCGTTCCATTTCTTCCCAATTCTGGAGACATTCTGTGTTGAGTGGCGGTTTGTCACGTTACTAGAGCTAGGAAACGAAATTATTAAGTATTTAATCTCCTCGCGTGGGAATTGAATCCACAACCTGTTAGTTATACGCTTAAATGTTAGTATATACCTTTAGCTATAAAACGATATGACATTCTATGACCTCCACTCCAAATAGCTGAAAACCAAAAAATAAATCACAAAAGCTCTATTAATTAGTGCGCTGAAATAATTCACCAGTATAAAGCATAAGCTTAATAAAAAGCTCAATAATTTAATTAACAATAACACGTTTCCAATACAAATTGCGTCGTAAAAGTCGAAATGGAATAAGTTTATTATTAAAAATTGTACATTTATGTAACAATAAACGTATAAATTTTAGGACGTTATGGTGCAGTGGCATAGAGTGTGCACTAAAAATACGACGATTGGGTTCGATTTCCACCCAGCGAAGTGAGTTCCTTTCATGTAATATATAAATTTTCCTCATTTTGCTAACAAGACAGTGGGTAACGGGGTTGTTTTAACGCTAGGTTCCCTCTGCTTACTCTGTTATACACAGGATACAGCGTGAAGGTAAAAAAATAAAAATAAAAAGCAAAAATAATGTAGCAATAATAGAAATATCTACTGTATCACAGTTGCAGCTATTTGTGAGTATTATGTACGTACAGTGACTGTGCAGTAACAGTTAAATGAAGCGTTGTTTGATCGGATCGTATTTATTGGAATACTAGCGATTTGACATGGCTTTGCTTGGTGCTGGGAAATGGTTTAAAATTATGTAATCAAAATCATATCGCTCAATTGGTGCAACAATGACGTAATTGTACTTTAAATAAAAACAACTTAAATTGAGGGTAGTCGTGGCACAGGGCACAAGCGTTTGATTGTAAACGTGACAGGTTTTGGGTTCAAATCCCAGTTCTATTCGTTGAGTATAGTCACTGAATGTGCAGTGCCTCCTGAATTTGGCAGACAAACGTCAAATAATATACCAGTTTAGTAAAGTACCTCTTGACAAGAACTGGCGCTAGGAACTCAGTGGGTTTTTTTTGGTCAATTAATTACAGATTCACATTTATTCATTAGTGATAATGATACTATGATATGTTAGCGATGAAGAAGTCATGTTTGAACGGTAAACGGAGAGAATCTAGTGGTAAGACACTTTACGACTAGTATATCATCAAAATCTTATAAAAGGATAATTTCTAAGGTAATATCTCTAAAATTGTAATTTTTTGGGTTATGTCACTTTTATCTTGAGCATGTGGTATTATACCATAGCTTATACAATGAGTAATGATCGCTAATGAAGACTTATAGTACATTATTCGACTTTATAATTGACGTACTGTACACTAAACAATAAGTATTGTAATTGACTAATTTACTTTACTCTTTTTGACCCCTTTTGCTACATTTATGTAATTTTTTTAGATTTTCTTTTTTCTTAAATATTCACTGAAATCTACCGTAGGTTCCTATAATGTGTACATAATAAAACGTAATAATCCCAAAATTATTCCTGAATTAAACTTACAAACCAACATACAAACCAAAAAGCTTTTTTTATAATATTTATTGAAAGATTAAACCTCCACCTGGTATTAAAAGGTAAACTGTCCGTCACCCGCTCGCAGGTAACAGTGTATGGTGTTGATGATCCGCCTGCCGATGCTTAATGAGTCGATTGTATTTAAAAATCAATAGTTGTGAAGGTATTTTTGCATCAGTCACAGATTTCGGTGAAAAAATACGATTTGGAGTAATGTTTTTTCATATTTTCACGTTTGAAATATAATTTAATGTTGTATGAAATATTTGTTGTAAATTTTATAGTGTTTAAAAATGATTCAATTGTTTACTTAGCTAGATGGATTCCACAAGTCACAGGTTCAAATCTAGAGACATTTATATATGTATACGGTATAATTTACAAAGAAGCATATTCAGCTTGTTGTGTTAGTATGAGTGTGTATCTTGCAAGCTCAATTTGACACACATTCCAGAGTCCGGTTGAGCTTAAATTTGGATTACGACTTTAGCTTTGATTACAATAAAATAACATATTATCAATATTGTCGTAATATAAAATGGCCGCCTCAATAAAATGGCGGATTACAGTTTTTTGCATAATTCATCTAATGTGGGTATCAAATGAAAAGGCTTGATTTGTAAAATACAATAAATCAAGAAAACTTTTTAAATTAATATTTTTTAAAATTTACACTTTATGCGTGGGGAAAAAATAAAAAATTCAGTGTCATACTCTATGTTGATCTTATCTGAAGATAATTAATCATAATTATTCTTTATTTTCTTTTCTAAACTTTAAAAAAATGTAATTCGCCTTAAAACATAACTAATATGTTTTTAATTAGCATCCCATCCATATTAAATTTATGCAACTTTATGCATCAAAGGTCCTTGTTAGACGTACTGTACGTATGACACTCGAGTAAAATTATTAGCCTCAGAAAAAAAAAAATATTATACTTCGTACATGATGATTAAAATTATGCATTTTTATTGCAAGAAGAGATATAGAACTTTATTCTTTCATTAAATAGGCTATAGTGGTATTAAAATTATGTGAGTGTCTTCTTTTTCTACTTCTTTTTTAGCGTCATGCTGTATCCCGCACATAGCACTATCGGCAGAGGGAACCTGGGAACTTAGTTTTAAGGCACTCTATTCCCAACTTTCCTAAATTATGAAAATCTTCTGAACTTTAAGATACGGTAGTTGTAGTTTCTATTCGTACTCGAGTGAATGAGTGATTATCACTTTTCTAAAACTAAGCTCGGAATTTGATTTCTCCACTCAATGTGTTCTATATTTCAAGTAGCCAGTATAAAACAGACTTTTTAACAATATTTTCGTAGCTAAATAGCATGCGGGATAAGGGAAGCTGAATTCAGCTATATCCAAGATACAGCTTGAAATTGAGACAAAATCTTTAAAAAGTAATCAAATTTATACAAAATTTCACATATCCCCTTTCCTTTTCAGGTACTGAAACCATAATAAAACGTTATATTAATAATAAAATCGTATCTGTATTTACTTAAAACTTGGAAAATTGTAACAAAATTCTTGTCAGTAAAATGCGAATAATTTTACTGTTAGGTTATCGAAGTATTGAAAGTAGGTACTTGTGTATCACTCGACGTCTATACGTCTGTTGCTACGAGTGTCCTAACACAGGGGATGTACTGGAAGCATGTTAGATATTTGCTTTCAGTAATATTTATATATTAAAATTAATAGTATTAAAAAAAAATTCTTACTTTCACGTTGTATCCCGCACATAGCAGGGGAGGCAGAGGGAACCTGGAAACCTAGTGCTAAGACACTCTCTGAAAGCATTACATGTTGAGTGGTGGTACTGATCGCTGTGCTTAGTTACCAGACTGACGAAATAAAATTATTAATTTCTATTCGTCGAGTGGGAATCGAATCATCACTTGTGCCTCTGGGCCCCCACTGGCCTCAAAGTAATAAAAGTTAACAAATTTAATATATTGTTTCTTTGAAATTACAATTTTTCTCTTTCCATCACCCCTTCTTACTCTTTTTTTAACTTCATATTGTATCTCGCGTATAGCAGGGTAGGCATTGGGAACCGAATATGTTAAGACACTCCCTTCGCTATTTTGTTGCTATTTCAACCACAGAATTACCTGAAAAGAAAAGGGGATAGGTGGCAAACTTGCTTAAAAACAAACACATTTTGTCTTGTTACTAGAGCGATAATAATTCATTCCTACGTGTGAGCATCGAACAGTAAATCTAATGAAATTAATTTGAATTGACATTGTAAAAGTTTTCATTGCTATAACTTACAAAATGTCAAAACTCTAAAATCTCAACCCCAACTCAAAAAAACAACTCAAAAGTAAATAAAGTCATGCCATTTCAAAAATATATTCAAAAATATTCTTTTCATTCTAACGAAACACGAATATGATCGACAATCTCGAGTACTCGCTGTAGCTACAAGCGTAGGCGCGTAATTGGTTGGAAACTCAGCCGCGATCCGTACAGTGCGTTCACCACTTGTCAGTCCCATTAATGCTAACTATTAGGAAAATATGAAATATGAAATTTTATATGTAAAAATTTTGTAAAATTTTTCTTTTTAGGATATATATGGTTGAAATGTTATATTTCGTTAGTTCGTTCCATTTATATGGTAACTGGGTCTCTATGTAGAGACTGGTGGACTAGATTTCTGTTGATGTTAGTACTTGTTTTAGTTTAAACTTGACATAATTTGATTATAGATCTATTTATTGAGGTCGCCGTGGAATATTTGTATATTTATTATATTTATTTTATCGCTCTCGTACAGAAGAAGCGGCGTTTAGTTACGCCGCTCTACACGCAATCTCTCCAAATTTGGACGGAATATGAAGAGCGGATTATCTTACTTACTTCTAGATTATGAGCTTTTCTCTGCCGTACTTTGTTGTAGGGGAAAAAGTAATTTAACATAAAATTAATCTTCAATACAAAACACAACCAAAAATATAACTCTATCAAAATAGAAATAACACCACACTAAAAACTCCCACGTTCACATTAAAAAACGGCAACCCACCCCATATAAAATTAAGTCAACAAGTTCCACCGAAAAATTATTCAAAGGCGATATCTTTAGGTGTGAAGTGGATGAGGCAAGGACGCGGAATAGTCTTCATGAATTGGAAATGCAATTTGGCCGGGTATACCCGGGCAATTGTTTTAGAGAGTCGCCGATTTCGGTGATGGACGCACGAGAAGTCGCCTACAGACGTTAAATGTTTTTTATATGAGATCTCCGTGTTTAGAGACAGTTTCTTTCGGGAAACGCTTATAAATGACTCTTTATTTTTGTTTTTATTGTGATTGAATTGTGTAGCTACGTTTTTTTTAGCTTCATACTCCGTTTTCCATTGGCGCCGAATCCTAAAGGCATTCCTTTTGAGTGGCGGAACTCAACGCCGTGGTTTTCCTCGACACCAGAGTTAAAAAATTAATGTATTTCTTCCTCGAGGGGGCATCGTATCCACAACCTACCATATGTCACAATAACAGGCTTATGTCCCTGCGCCACGACTGACCTTGTGTTGATTTATATAAGTTTCTTTGTGTATTTATTAATCTGAATTTAGAATTTTACCCAACACAGCTAAAAAATCAAATCTTTGTAGCGCAAGTGGGATGGCTGTGGTTTCAATATCCTCTCGTAGGAATGAATTTGTATTTTTTTTATTCAATTTCCCAGTTCTGTTATGACAAAGCGCGGCGTTGAGTTCCGCCCCTTATAATGCAGTGACTAGGAATTGGGTAGAAAGTAGAGAACATATATTTGTGTATATACGGGATACAGCGTGAGAGAGTGAAAAAAAAAACATAAAAAAGTGAAGTTTACAGGTTTTAGTCTAAAAAAAAAATTTCCTTTGCTTGGTTTTTTAGAATTGAACATGTTCCGAACATATTTTGAAATTGTATCTAAAATTAAGATATGAAAATGAAATTGCAGTAGCGAGAGTAACTCATGTTCACACGTTATACAAGGTAATACGTATTACGAATATTATGCGTGGTTAGTTTACATTGTTTCCATTATTTAGTATGCGCATCGTCTTAGTTTTGAGATGATATCTCAACTTAAACATTGGTGGAACTTAACGCCACCCTTGTAACCAAAGCGAGGAAAATAAAACATCGAGCGCCTGTTATCTGTGAGGAGGTTATACTTCCTGAATCCCAGGCCATCGGTGGTTACCAATGGCCTGAACTCTTATCCCACCATTAGAAGAGGTTTTTGTTTTATATTTTTATATGTACCTTTTCTATATTTATGTTTAAGATGTTAATGTAAAACAGTTCCTCCTATACATAATATAAATATATGATAATATTTAGTATAAATAATTATTCAGTATAAATAATTGTAAGGAAATGTAAACCTTCCCTTAGTTTTAGCATCCAAGGCTCATCATGTAATAAAAACTGTGTTTTACCGAGTTATTATACAGCGACGCTAGGAAGTTCGACTCTACATCGAATCCAAATTGGCGTGAATTTTACGATGGCTATTTAGTAGAGACCTTCCTTATCTTTTTGCTGTGAGTGACGTTTTTTAGGTTTTGACTTTCATGTAAAACATGTAATACTTTATTTGTCTTTAGTCTCGTTTTTTTTTGCAGGAATCGAACCTATAAACTTCATGTACAGACAACAACGACAGATTCATAAAATTCATTATACGAATAGATCATTTTATAGAGGCCATCGTGGTGCAGTGAGGCAACATATGCCTATAAACGAAATGATTGTGGGTTCGAATCTTATTCTAGTCAATGAATTTTCATTTCCCCGCTGTTGTAGGACAAAGTGCGGAGTTGGGTTCCGCTACTCAACACTGAATGCCTCGAATCTCTAGCGAAAGGTAAATTCACCGCGAGTGTCTTTATACTAATTTCTCTCTGCCTCTTCTTACATATGCGATACAGCATAAAACTATGAAAAAAAAACAAGCATTGCAGATAAGTTGTTATAAGTTTTTCTAAAGTAACTTTCAAAGTAAGTCGGAGGTAAGGCGAGACTCCCAATCAAAAGTAAATAGCTTTCGCGAGTATTAAGTGTAGTGGTCTACATTGCAAGAGCAAACAATTTCATGTAGGTAGAGCGCCGTCGTCGGACAATCTGTAGAACTTTGGAAGATTAAATTAGAAAACGTAAACAAGTACGAGTACGGGTAGTAGTACTGCGGGGCGCTACTTTAGTTTAGCCTTTACAAGATTGCTGTTCAGCTAGAAATGGTTATATGTACATATTGTTTACTTCGTATAAAGGCAAGAAAATATTAAATTTATAACTTGATGTTATATATCACATATTTTTGTATGTCTTCCCGCAAAGATGAGGTATAACGCGGCGTAGAGTTTCGGCACTCAACACGTAATGTTTTAAAAAGTGGAAAAAATGGAAGTGTCTTAATGGGAAACGGAGTGTGTTAATAGCATGTTTCTAAATTTCAACTGCCTACCTTGCTATTTGTAGGATACAGACTCAATTTTGACACTCAATACTCATGTCTCGAAAATTGGGTCCACAGTAACGAGTGTCTTAACATTAAAAAATAGATACTGAATTTAATTTTACCACTGACCATAGATTTTTTAAATAAATAGAAATAGTAGAATATATTTTTATTTACATTTATAGGCGAGGCAAATCGCGGCGTTGAGTTCTGCCACTCAGCACGCAATGCCTCTAGAACTCGGCGGAAAGTAGGAAACGGAGTGTCTTAACACTAGGTTCCCTCTGCCTACCCTGTGTGTGGGATACAGCGTGAAGATGATTTAATTTTTGATTTTAGTAGAATATAAATATACTCGTATATCCCAACTTCAACAATAGTGTTGTTAGTATACTTGTAACATCTAAGCCATAAAGTAAAGAACAAAAGTTAGATATTTTAAAATAAATGGAGTATGTACAATGAATCGTTTTTGCTTAAAGCTTGTTTGTTTCTTTAAGTGGTAGTTTTTCCTCGTCGTGAGCTTAATTAATGGGTGAATTATCTGAATGAAGCACACCTGATTACGTGCTTTGTGCCATGTTTTTTTAGCTTCACGCTGGAAAGGATATCGCATAGCAGGGTAGAAAGGGGGAACTTGGGAACCTAATTTTCCGTTAAGACACTTCGTTCTCATTAAGATACTTCCATTTCCGACTTTTTGCTGAATTCTGGAGGCATTGCGTGTTGAGTGGCGGATTTCATTGCCGCGCTTTTCGTCGTTACCAAAGCGAAGAGGTGAAAATATTAAATATTTTATTTCCTCGAATGGGAATCAGATCCACAACCTTTCGCGTTTACAGTAGCACTCTTGTGCCCTTGCTCCACGACTGGCCGGCCTCCTTTGACTTGTTTGACATTAAGTAAATTATGTAGAAAAATGCAATCCATTTATCTGGAATTTCTTAGAAATTAAATACCTTTAGAAGTCTAGTATTGTCTAGTTCTAAGCTTAGATTAAAGCTCAGATAAAAATAAGAATATATTTGTAGTTAGTAATTTTAAAAAAGTTGAAAAGTACAGAATATCTTTTACAGTATGTATGTTGGCTTTACATTATATTCAGTCTCGAATGAATATAACGTAGGAAAATTAAGGATTTAGAGAATAAATTCTTAAAACACTCCGCTTCAAGTTTGTATAAAAACAAAAAAATATATATTAATTTTAGATTTTCACGTTCGCATATATAGCAGTGGGCATTGAATTTTAAGATCCTCCGTTTCCATCATTCCGCCCAATTTTAGAGATATTGCGTGTTGAGTGGCGGAATTTAATATCGAGCTGCGTTTTTACCAAAGCGAGAAATTATAAATACTTCATTTCCCCAATGGAAATCGACTGCACGACCGTCGCGCTTACATTCAGTCACTGTGCCGCTGCGATACTACTGCCTACTATTTGGATAATCAGATATTAAAATTAATTATATAAATATATTACTTTAATAGTAATATTATCAATGTAAATTTATATACTGTAGATTGCAGAATATCTGAGACAATCAGGCGGCGTCAACACTAGGCGGTCTAATTAGACGGCGGTTACGCGCAAGTGTTTGATTTGCTAATCACCTTTAACCTTTATATATTTCTATCATTTAATAATTAAATATGAGGCCGTCGTAGCTCGTTGGCGCATGGGTGTGATTGTAAACTCGACGTGTTGTGGGTTCGATTCCTAGTTGGAAGGGTGTGTAATTTAATATTTTCATTTCTTCGCTCTTGTAACAAGGCAAAAAGCGACGTTTATTTTCGCCATTCAAGGCAATGCTTTCGGTGGGAAGTGGGAAACTGCGTCTCTAAAAAGAACATTAATTTATATACAACTATGATTCTAAAGTTAGATATTTTTGCCTACAATTATAAATTAGAAATATATGTGTATAAATATTTTCCTACGTTATCTCAGATATAGCAAAGTTCTGGTGAGCGGCAGATATATGACAGCTTCATAATAATAATATTTTTTCACTTGACATATCTCTTGTACACATCAGGGTAGGCAAATCTGGGCTACGAAACTAGGTACTTTAATTTTAGTTCCTTAGTAAAGAAATTTATATACGAAGAGATGTCTTTTGCATTCGAACCAGCATCGTGTTGCAAAACACATAATTACAACAAAGTATCAAGAAATCACACTCGCTGTACGAACTACATCAGATATTTGTAACGCGCCCATTTAATCTTGGACTGCTCATTCTCTAATTGCAAGTGATGTTGGTTTTTACCCAATAGTAAGGATTCCGTATATAGTTTAAATATATATACTATTATTATTTTTACTTACTTTATGCATTTTAAATTGTACAGGAAAAGCACAGTGCCATATCACTTGACTATTTTGATATTAAGAATATATAGATTGTGATTTTAAATGCCACAATTATAAGTTTGATTCCAACTCGAGTGAATGAATTATTTTCATTTTATCTCTCGTAAGAAGACAAAGCCCAGCATCCAGTTCCGCCACTCAACCCGCAAAGTCTAGAAAATTGGGAGGTGGGAGACCCAAGTTATCCAATTTTCTAGACATTACGCGAAACGCAAAATTAAAATAGAATGTACCTACATGACGAAGACAACGATTTTAAATAATGATATTGTAAAAAAGTCGTACAAAAATTCGATTCTTCAAAATGCTTAACAAGTTTTCTTGACCAAAGTAAGAAAACATCTAGAAAATTTAAATCATAAATATATATAGCTAAAAAAAAATCCTCCACCGTACAAGGTAACCCTAAAAAGACTAATATCGCTAAAACGGTTCAATACAGCGCTTTGATGGTGTGTTTACACTTGTTATTAGCTAATTACACGTCAATGAATGCCCGTTCGAATCCCGTTCAGTAAAGAGTAAAGATATAGATAGAGTGGAGCTTTATACGATTTGTTGATTGGAGCGACTATTGAGAATCAATGATAGTTAATCTTTTTTGTTATCTATTATGTTATATGAATGGATTCTTTTATAAATTATATATATTATTATGTTTTTTTAGAAATTAGTCGTAGCAAGGAGATACGAGAGTGCGACTGTGAACGTGATGGTTGTGGGTTCAATTTCCATTAAATATTTAATATTTTGATTATTCCGCTTTGATAACGCGCTTTTGCGCGCGGCATTGAGTTCAGCTACTAAGCAATCAAATCAAGAAATCAGCGAAAAGTGGAAAATAGGACGCAATTTTTTAATGGGGAAGGGAGTGTCTTAATACTAGGTTCCCAAGTTTGCTCTACCTTCCCTGGTATGCGCGAGCTATGTCGTTAAATTAGCTTCACCCTTATTTTTAGGCATTGTGTGTTGAATCGCGGAAAACAGCGCCTTTTGTTTTGTCTGCTAAGCCGTAGAAATAAAAATAATACCATTATAATCATTTCCTTGAATGGGGATTGAACCTATATCCGCCGTGTTTACAGTCAAACGTTGTCGCTACTATAACGCGACGGCCGATGCAAAAAATATGTATTTCTTAACCCTATATCGTAATTTTTTATAATCCTATATCGTCATCTTGGCTGACTGCCCTCTTGATGGTAGTCAATTTGATCCCCATTTTTCTGCTTTCATAAGATAATGTGCGGCGTTAAGTTTTTCTATTCAATACACAATATCCCGAATTTACGATGAAAACTATATTTGTAAAATTCAATACACCTTTACTGCAATCACCTGCGGCTTTGTTCTTCAAATTGAAATTGGCTATTTCAAAGTGTTATACAATTTTTACACTAACGGCTATTGGCCTTGATTAATAAACTATCAAAGAAACAAAAAAAAAAACAATTCCAACCAAAAGTTCCTGAGATAAACGTGTTTAATCAAACAAATTCATCAGCAAAGCTGATGTTACAAGAAAAGAGAAAGTTAATAGAAGAAAATATATATGTAGAGTACTATTGAATATGAAGAATAATCATGAGTGTTGTATAACCAAAAACTAAAGTTCCCGTGGGATAATAAATGTAAATTTATTTGAAAACTCTCACATCACCTTCACGAAAACTATCGTAAGAACTTCAATATATTTGATACTATGAAACTGTCATAAAATATATTATTTAACGGGACGTTTATAAGGAAAGCTTACAAGGAATATGAAAATACTGTATAAGAGAAAAATAACCTAGTTAAGGCATCACTTAGATTTAATTTTAGAGTAAATATTTAACATATCAAAATATTGCAAAGTTAATCAATAAGAATAATGATACAGAGAAAAAAGTATAAAACCGAATGTTTGTCTCTATTTATCCTTTATTCTAAAATAGTTGACAAAAGCTATGTTTATAAAATTCCCACTTTTTACAATCTTTTTTTACTTCCCGCATATTTGTTATAAACTTGGGAACTCAGCTTTTAAATTTAGGATTCGAAAATTAGGTAACGAATGGGGAATAAAGTGTTGTATTCCCCATTTCTTACCCAATTTTTGAAATATCAGCCAAACATCGGGAACACCGCCTTATTTAATACAAATATTCAATATTCATAAGTAATTGATGCCATTACTAAAATTATTCACACAAAATCGTTGACAATACACAATTCCGACAAAACCCACTACAATCTGCATATAAATATAATACCTATAAAGCAGCTACTTGGTACTTACTGCAGGCTATTCAGAGTAACGGCGTATTGAAGTTAAGTCCTAGCGCCACCTGGCTAGATAGCGCTACATCTAGAGTTAGAACTAGGTCTGGCCTATGTGGCTCTGTAATCTGCCATTCCTATGCAAATTCGCTCGCTCAACCAACTATGACTTCATATAAAAGAGTGTTTTCGCGTTGCTGTTCGTGTATTGTGTGTTTAGGTACCGTGGGGCAATGTCTTTCAATAATATTTGATTAAATCATATATGTCTATAGTTTAATTGTATTTTAAAGAAAAAAATATACAGTCGAATTGATAACTACCTGCCTCCTGGTAGGAGCCGGTTAAAATGTTAGTCCTTTCAATACAAAAATACATATTTATTAGATAATAAAAAAATATGTTAAATAAAAAGAATGTTATATAACACAAAAAGCAATAAAACTACCTGAGATAGTAGGATTTAAATGGGAGTTTTTTTACGGAAAAGACAAGACAATCGAGTAATTACCGACGCCCATGACTCCGTGCAACACCAGAGGATTCGCTGGTTTCTATAAGTGCGTTGATTAGATTCTTTTTAAGTTTTGAGCTTTATACTACTCTCTTAAAAAGTTACACTAGGAATTATTTATGCCATTCTTAGATATTCTTATATATTACAATCGACTTCGCTATTTATGATTACGTATTAAAGTAAATAAGAAATAAATCAGCTTCACGCTGTATCTCGCACACAGTAGGGTAGGCAAAGGGAACTTAGTGTTAAGACACTCCGTTCCCCCACTTTGAGCCGAATTCTGGAGGCATTGTGTGTTGAGTAGCTGACCTCAACGCCGCGGTTTGCCTCGACACCAGAGCGAAGAAATGGAAATAAAAATTTAGTTAAATATTTCATCTACTCGAGTGGGGATCGAACCCGCAACCAGTCGGTTTTATAGTCACGCTTTGTGCCCCTGCGCCACGACTGGCCTTATGATTAAGTATTACTTATAATTAATCAATTACATGTAGTACTTTGTAAGCTTTTAGCAAAAAAGACGTTGAATGTGTAGGGAACTATTATTTAGGGAACTATTTATACATTTATAGTTTATTTAATATGTGTTATTTATATATTTCAATATTGTAATTTATTTATTTATCATTTATACACATACATAAAATCATACATACATTTAATAGGATTTATATATTTTGTAGTAAGTATTCGTAAATACGAATATTTATATAAAAGCGCTCGCTGCCGTCGACCGAACCGGTAAGGCGTTCTAACATTTACGCCTACCCACTTGTCGACGGCATATTTTATATATAACAGTCGATGCTTGCCACGCGACGCGCTTTATATACGTTCCATTGTTTTCTTTATTATTTCCTTCCAAATCAGTATTTACCGTGTTCTCTTTTATATATATGTTCGTGGTTGACTTTTATATAAACTGTGTCGTGATTTACTATTTGTGTTCAAAGTATATGTACTTTAAAGTGGTGTTGTATATACTCAGTGTAAACCGTGAGTAGATTTTATTCATCTCCATCAACACTACAAATGTATGAACAGTAACGGGAATACCACTCGTTCTCAATGTTTGGAACGACGTCCGCTATAGCAAGTAAGTGAATTTTGCCTTTATGCAGCCACTTGACTAGGCAACAGAAGGTTTTATCCTTTGATTACACTTTCAAGTTCTACCAAAGCCGATGAGCCCTGGAGGTTACATAGATTCGAAGAAGGCAGCAAAAACTTCTACCTCAGACGACAATCTGGAAAAAAATAAATACTTTTATTTGCTTCTAATATTCTTATAAGTTTTATATGAAAATGAATTGATTTTAAACTTCACCTGTATATCTGTTTCCGATTGTTGCGTTTTCAAATACTTATCATGTGAATGCTTTTGTTTAAAAAAAATCTTTTTTCTTTATGCATTATATATATCAGGGTGAAATGTCAGGTTTAACACAAGAAAAAATCTCTAAATTTAGGATAGGAAAATAATGTAATATTCTGAGAAAGAATAGAACCCACAACCGTCGTTTTCAGCCCGAATTGTATTTTTAGACATTTTATTTTTTTATCTAGTATATAAAATTCAGCGTTAAGTTACAAAACGGATCTCAGTATTTCTGTTTGGACATAATTTGTCGTGCACTAGACTGTCTTCGCCTACCCTTTGATTATACTTCGAAGTTCCGAGGAAGCCAATGAGACCTCGGGGCTGCGACAAATGAAGGTTTCAAAAACTTTCACAATAAATGACAGTCTCCAACAACACAAATATCCTAATTTATGTTATCAAGAGCATTTTTATTAGATTTTGTTAGTAGCACTGTTGTTGAGACACAAATATTATTTTGACTAAATTAAGCTTATTAAAAAATTATACAATTTCAAATTGCTAAATAAATAATTCAAAATACAAAATGAACAGATGAAGACACGAGCGCGTTGCTAGTATTTAATATTTTCATTTCCTCGCCGCATTAATAAAGTAAAACGCGGTGTTGAATTGCGCCATTCAACACGCAATACTTCGAGAATTCATAAGAAAGTGGGAAACAAAATTGTCTGAATGGGAACGGAATGTCTTAACACAAGGTTCCCTCTGCGTACCTTACTATGTGTGTGATAGAGGGTAAAACTTAAATGAAAAAAAATATCAGAAAAGGATGCAGCGTGGCATAAAATTTTACAATTCTACACGCAATATCTCGAAAATTGGGAGGAAAATAAGGAACAAAGTATTTTAACATCTGGTTGCCTACATTTCTATATGATAAAAAGCCAGAACATGGTATAAAAATTTAAAGAATCATGTAGGCATTGTCCAATACTAAAACATACACTACTTAGATAATTGCCTGTCGAATTTTCCCCTCCACGGAGAGTGTGCATTCTGAGTGATTCGAAACGGAATGAAATATTGAATTAAAGCGAGATTACACAAACTCTTTTTTTTTTACAACGAAAAAAGTTTTAACTTCACTCTGTATCCCACATATACTCGTAGGGTGGGTAGAAGAAATCTAGAGTTAAGATCTTCACATTCCGCCCAATTTTATAAAAAATATTCTTGAGTAGCGAAACTCAACGTCACGCTTTGCCTTCCTATCAGTGTGAGGAAATTAATTACAGCCAACACGACCAATAAAAAAATAAGAAATCTTATATAACAGTCACATCTAATTTTGCTTCACATTTTTTCACTAAAATTTTAATGCAACTCCATACATTCTAATCAAAATCTATTCCACGGGTGCATCCGAAATGCATCCAAAAGACAATGTCGCGTTCAACAATCGTGTCACGTTCTTTCTCATTGTGGAAACAAAAATTGTAGAAACACTAACACACTGGCGGCGGTGCCAAGTCGCTTCATTAGGACTTGTGACTTGTGCTCTTTACTCTACACTTGCTGTGACACGTGATGCTGATGCTGTATAAATGAATTTGAGCACTTGCTGGCTAAAATAATATTGTTTTAAAGGATTTGTTGTGTATATAAGCAGACTAGCGAGAATGGCATAGTGAAAATGAAAAAAACGTGGTTATGTGGTCCCGGCACGTTGGGAAACTGAGTACAGATTTAGTTTCTCAGTGTTGAACTCAACGTTAACCTTTGGAAAGACAGCTTTGCAATAGTTAACGATTTATACCGTCAAGTGCGATGATCAACTGTTTGACGTATGTGTTTTTTTTACAGTTTCACGCAATAGCTCGAATATATCAGGGTAGGCAGAGGGAATCTAGTGTTAAAACACTCCGTTCCCCACTTTTGGCCGATTTTTTGAGATATTGTGTGTTGATTGCCGGATCTCAACTCCGCGCTTTGGTTTAGTAGCACAGCGAAAAAAGTAAATATTAAACAATAATAATTAATTTTCCCGGGTGGTAATCGAACCCACAACCGTCGCGTTTACAGCCACTCGCTTGTGTCAAAGTATTTGCTATTATCTTAATAAAAAATCATCTCTATATATAATAAGACAGTAAAAATATTTTGTCTGTACATTTAGTAATTTTGACTGAAATGGATAGAGGGACACTTAAAAAGACTAATAGAAAGCAAAAAGATTTTTTTTGAATTTCTTGT
>DWQW01005657.1:0-17438 GCA_018249695.1 Heliconius erato demophoon
CTTTCTTTAGCTTTTGTTACTATTCTCTATAAAATTCCTACTATACTTTTTGTACATAAATATAAATAATAATTATATGTATGCGTAAACGAAATATATAAAACGAAAACAAAACGACTGCAGTTTTATTTACAAACAAAACTATTACTAGTTGAGTTAAGGCCAGTGGTGGCGCAGCGGCACAAAGAGTGACTGTTAAACCGACTGGTTGTGGGTTGGATCTTCACTCGAGGAGATGAAATATTTACTTAAATTTATATTTCCATTTCTTCGCTCTGGTGTCGATCCAAAAAATCCGCGGCGTTGAGTTCTGCCACTCAACATGCAAATCCTCCAGAATTCGGCAAAAAGTGGGGAACAGAGTGACTTAGTGGTTCCCTCTGCCTACCCTGCTGTATGCGGGGTACAGCGTGAAGCTGAAAAAAAAAGAAACAGTAAACGAATTATAGTATAGAACAACTTTTGAAAGTCTAAATTATTGCAGACACGAAAGTTACCAGTAACTTAGATAACACAGTCATTTTATAGATAAGAGCGTGTTCAATAATTTAAAAACGTTTATTAAAACTCACATTAGGTAACATAGCGTGACATTTAGTTCACTCTCTAACATATTATTAACGTGCAAAGCTAATGCAGTGGATGACAGTGCATAGAATGTAAATCAAAAATTATAGACCACTGGTTCCCAACCAGTAGTCCGCAGAAGCCTAAATATGGTCCGCGAACAATTTAAATTTTATGACTGGGGATGCTGAGGCGAAGTTTTTGTTTCATTATCACAGTTAATTTTTAATATACCTACATTTATAGTAATGATATAAAAGTGGTCCTTGATCAAGAAAAGATTGGGAACCACTGTTATAGACCAACTGTATAGTCCACAAACTAATTTATATTGTTGTTCAGAGTGTATATAGATTAGACTACCTTATAATTTATATTCTAAAGTTTCATTTGCGTGCAAACGTCGAATTAAATATTATAATTAAAGCAAAGTGTTATTATACGGTCTCAATGACCAATACCAGCAATTACACGGATGAGGTCAGGACGACGAATAACTTTAAAATGTGTAATTTTGCCATCGAAAGTAAACTGAGGTGGGACAAGGTCGATTTGTCATGTTGGTTCAACCGATTAAACCACAAACATTGACAATGTGAAATTAGGTTATATCATGGATGGTTTGTATTATTTTCTTTGTTTTTCCGATCGTTCCTACTGATATACATATATAGATCGAGAGTGACAATACGTACACGCTAGCACGTCGACCATATTTATCAATAACTTCAATAAGACAATGGTAACCAAGTATAAAAGTAAAATCAAAAATACCTTACCGGATAAACTTAAAAAGGTAAAATTATTTAAAATATTTGCAAACCTTTAAATGACATGTGTTATTTTACGTGTTAATTCCAAAAGTAATAAGAAATATTTTGTTTAATTTATCATTAATAATTTGGAACCTAATATATAAATAAAATAAAATAAATGATTATATAATTGTTGAGGCCAGTCGTGCCGCAGCGGCACTAAGTGTGAGTGTAAAACCGACTGGTTGTTGGTTCGATCCCCACTCGAGGAGATGAAATATTTACTTAAATTTATATTTCCATCTCTTCGCTCTGGTGTCGAGGTAAAGCACGGCGTTGAGTTCTGCCACTCAACACGCAATTATCAACCTAGTGTCTCAACACTAGGTTCCCTCTGCCTACCCTGCTGTGTGCGTGTGTGCGGGATACAGCGTGAAGCTGATTTATTTTATTATAAAATTGTTGTACTATTCTTAAGCAAAATACCTGGACTACTCAATCAGCTACTACTCCATGGTATGAGTGGAACACAAACAGACCGACAAGCCGCAATAAGACCGAGGTCAGTCAGTTATTTATCAGAATGCTTTTAAAATTTTATCGATTATTATAAATAAAACAAAGTTGCACTGTTTCAAGTCACAAGATAAAGATGTATAGATTATTGGGTATTTTATAATATTGGGGCCTAATTAAATAGTAGCCAAAATGTAAATTATATTTTCACAAAAAAAAAATTAATTAAATTAAATATTGGTTTGTCGTTCAGAAATATATATTAATATAATATTACATATATTTAATTAGGACAATCAATCACGCAACGTAAACTTTTATCAATCAGTCAGACATGACCTGAGAGAATACTTGTTAACCTCCACCTTGCATGGTCTACGCTATATTGGAGAGAAAAAATTGACATGGTTCGAAAGGTAAGCTGGAAAAAATATAATAAAAAAAAACTATGCTAGTCAGCTTCACGCTGTATCCCGCATACAGCAGGATAGGCAGAGGTAAACTAGTGTTAAGACACTCTATTCCCCACTTTACACCAAAGTCTGGAGGCATTGTGTGTTGGGTGGTGGAACTCAACACTCTTGCCTCGCCACCAGAGCGAAGAAATAAAAATATAAATTTAAATAAATATTTCATGTCTTCGAGTGGGAATCGAACCCACAACCAGTCGATTTTGCATTGATACTTTGTGCCTCTGCGTCACGACTGCACTAAGCTAGTCGTGTATCAAGAGTGCTACTGTAAACGCGATGGGTTGTTGGTTCGATTCCCACTCAAGGAAATAAAATTTGATATTTTTATTTCCTCGCTCTGATAACGAGGCAACCCGCGGCGGTGTCTGGCTAGAGTAACAATATGTTCCTAGGTTCCCTCTGCTGGATACAGTGTGAAGCTTAAAAACTCAATATCAGTGTTGTTAATACCAGTGTTGTTATCTCTTACTAAAAATATTATAACATACATTTATATCATATTTTATTAGAGAACATGCGACTTTGCAGATCTTTCTGGTTAGTGGCGTTTGTCTGCTCGCTAGTCTGTGCAGCATTCTTCATTCTAAACGTGTATGCGAAGTGGCGTATGACGCCTATGATAGTGAGCATTAATCCAGAGAACATGCCACTAGATCAACTACCTTTCCCCGCAATAACTATCTGCAATGTGAACCAAGCGAAGAAATCTGTAGCTGAAAGATATAAGAAATACGGGTATATTTACTTTACTTCCTCATATTTTTTTGTTATCAGCTTCAAGGCTTTGTATCTAGCACACAGCAGGGTTGGCAGAGGGAACCTAGTGTTAAGATACTCCATTCCCCACTTTCCCCCGAATTCTGTAGACATTGCGTGTTGAGTGACGGAACTTTACCTGGTGTTTTACCTCGACACCTAAGCGAAGAAATGAAAATATACATTTAAATAAATATTTCATTTACTCTAGTGGGGATTGAACCCACAACCAGTCGATTTTACGGTCACATTTTGTGCACTAAGACTGGCCTCATATTCATAAATCGTAATCATGGAAAAATATTTTAAGATTCTCTAAATCTTAAAAGTAGACGAAAATTGGAAGAAAGTAGAGCACTTATGAGCCTCTCTCTACCTACACTGTTATACAGAAGAAGAAGTGTCAAAGCTAAGAAGTTATTCATATATGATAACAAAAATAACGAATTAGAAATGATTTCTATTCTTATTTCTTATTCTTCTTTTATATATTTATACATGTTACGATTCTGTCTGTGTCTGATCATCATGAAGAGAATGCTGATAAACTGCATCAAGTAATTTCCAATATTTTCTATTTATAAGCAAAAGAATATATGGCTAACTTCTTAGCTTTGACACTTCTTCTTCATCTGTATAGCAGTGTTTGTAGAGAAAGGCTCAAAAGTGCTCTATTTTCTTCCAATTTTCGTCTACTTTTAAATTTTATAGATGATTCTGAAATTATTAAATAAATTGAACTCACAATTATAGCGCGTATTTTCTAACGATTCTCTAAGATACTGCCCAAATGAGTCGTAAGTAAACCAATAAAGACAGTGTTTTTTTATTTATCGAAAACAAACACATTTCACATTTAATACGTAAATTAAATTTTCTTCAGAAGCTCAATAAATAAGAAAATACTGCAGAGCCTATGCTCCACCCTGACGGATGCTGACATTTTTGAAGATGAAATGGCTGAAGCAGCTGATTGGGATCACATACGTTCTTTTCTTATTAATGTTAGTAGCTTACTATTTTATATCAGATACTTTTCGATTAGAATAATTTGTTTTTATTTTTAACTTCACACCGTATCCCACATAAAGCAGGATCGGCAGAGTGAAACCAAGTGTTAAGACAATCCGTTCCCCACCTTCCGCCGATTATTCGAGGTATTACGTATTAAGTTAATAAATTAAAATATTAATAAATAATAATTCGTTCCTTAGAAAGGGGATCGAACCCACAACCGTCGCGTTACAGTCACACGCTTGTTTCCCTGCGCCACAACAGTCTCAATAATTTGTTTAACATTTGTACAATAAATACCAAACCAATCGTGAAGTACACAAATGGTTTCTGAAGTCAGCTGGAAATGTTGGAATACTCTGCGCTGTGTCAGATTAAAATATTATAATACAAAATATGATTAACTAATCCATATTACCTACTGATCCTTTATAATACTGAATTGGTTCCAAAAATGACTACTAATGTTATTTCAGAACACACAAAGGTATTTTTCATTTTCTTTGTGTAACTTATAATAATCTAATAATAAATAACTCAAAACAAATTATTATTTCTGTCATTTTGAATACTTAGGTAACCCAGCCATGTATTGAAATGTTAGCTTTATGTATTTGGAATTCGGCGAGTGTGAACTGTCAGGATTTATTCAATGCGCAACTGACTGACGAGGGACTTTGCTGCACTTTCAACGTCGTACATCGAGAGAAGATGTTCCGGAATCCGTATGTTTTCATTTTCAGTTAATCTATTAAATTATTAATAATCCTTTTAATATTATAAATGTAAGTTTGTGAGGATGGATGTTTGTTCCACTTTCTCGCAAAAAGTACTGAACGGATTTAGATGAAACTTTACAGTAATATATCTTGTATAGAAACATCAAAATAACACATAGGCTATAATTTATGTAAGATTTTGTATAACTAAATACACGATAGATTTAAGCATATTTTATAGAATAAAAAATGCTTAAATATTTTCAATTGAATTTAAAATAAAGCAAACTATAGTGAAATTAATTATACGAGAAAAGAAATTAAAAAATATTTCAACATGTTAGACTAGCTTAGCACTTGCTCTGAAGTCTCTAAGAAATATTAAACATATTTTAGGAAAGACCTCAATGACATGAACTTTACGTTTCCATTACCATCGGTCGATTGGACGCCTGAAAGTGGGTACCCTAAAGATGCGCCCCCAGATGGGTTCCCATGGAGGCCTCAAGTTAAGTATTGGTTACAAAATGTAATAAATATAATCGTGTATAATGCGTTCTACATACTAAAACACTAAACATGAAAATATATATATATTGTGTTTTACATAATAATAGGGACGATGTTAGATAATACAATAACTGGTCCATTTTTATGGATATAAGAGGACCAGTAACTTTAATAATTATATTATATATATATTCAGTAACAAAAGTAATAAGTATTGGGTAGTTTTAAACATTTTTAAAGTGTTAATCCACACCGGGAAAGTAACCTGGAAATTCAGGAAAGAAACCTGGTCGGTTTCCAGGAGACGGGGGTTCGAGTCCTGCCACGTTCAAATTTTTAGCTTTCTAAAAAAGTATTAGGTAGATTCGTGCATTAAATTTGTATGGAAGTGGTTAAGTTACCAAAAACAATATCCATGTCTCATTGATTGTAAAAGACATGTACTAGCAACCGTTTTTCTTTTAAAATTAAATAATTTTACTGTGCTTAGCTTACTACTTATTATCTCTCTCACAACTTTAACAGCAGAGGTCAGAATTGATACTTTTACCCGGTGGCAAAAGCTTATAGTGGACGATTCCTTTCCAATCCCATCATTCACATAGCATCAGTTTGTTTCGAGTCAGGTCGGGCTTTGCCACGGCTTGCCCATGCTTCGACCATGATTTTTTTTTCGCACATTCTTATCGTCACCCATTTTGTATCACCCGTAATCAACTGTTTAAGAAATGGTTTGGAATTGTTACGTTTCAACAAAGAATGGAAACACGTTGCATTAGGTTTCTCTTTCTTGTACCCAGATTTTCGTAAATGATGTAAAACTGTTTTATGAACAACATCCAATTCTTCAGCAATGTCATAGCTACTAATATGGAGAACTTGCTATACTTGCTCAAAGATGGCACTGATTTTATCTGTTACAGGGCGTCCAAAGCGAACTTCATCTTTCACACAAAAAATTCCAGACTTGATACGCTTGAACCACATTTGTACTACATCAGGTCCGAAAATCGTACAAATTTTATTCGCGGCGTTCGTCGCATTTTACCTTTTTTGTAATAAAACTTTAAAATGTGTCGATTTTCTTCTTTACATACTTTCATTTTGCTTGTTTGAAAAATAATAGAAAAATGGCGGGAATTAGTTTTTTTTTATTGATTGCATCTTTAGAATGTCACATTTAATGGTATTAAAACCTAACATTCAGTACAGCCAAAGAGGTTTGATTACTAATAATACATTCAAAATACGAAAATACTTTTGCCCCAACCTATTATATCAAATATTTTTTCGTACAGGAATTGGAACCGATCACGGATTAACACTAATTTTGGATGCTAATCTTGCTGAATATTATTGTGCTTCTACTAAAAGTACTGGATTTAAGGTTAGTTAAGACCAAATAATTAATTAATTAATTAGCTTCACGCTGTATCCTGCATACAGCAGGGTAGGCAGAGGGAACCTAGTGTTAAGACACTCCGTTCCCAAATACCAAATAAATTATATTTATTACGTTATCTATCCATCTATATTACTATATTACTTATATCACACTATTTAGTATTTAACTATTTAGTGGTTATGAGGCCAGTCGTGGCGCAGCGGCACGAGGTGTGACTGTAAAACCGACTGGTCGTGGGTTCGATCCCCACTCGAGGACATGAAATATTTACTTAAATTTATATTTCCATTTCTTCGTTCTGGTGTCGAGGTTAAGAGCGGCGTTGAATTCTGCCACTCAACATGCAATGCCTCCAAAATTCGGCAGAAAGTGGGGAACGTAGTGTCTTAAGACTAGGTTCCCTCTGCCTACCCTGCTGTGTGCAGGAACCTGCGGGATACAGTCCGAAGCTGATAAAGAAAACTATTCAGTATACGTACACACTAAAATCAACACTTTGTTCATAAACATTTCGGCATTGGCATTATTATATTTTCTACTTTTCTAGATTCTTCTACACAATCCTACAGAAACACCAAATATAGCTAAGCTTGGAGAAGTATACGGAACTGGTATAGAAGCTCGTGTGGCGGTCCAGCCGAGGATCTTGGACGCTCAGCCCTCCTTAAAATATATAGATGTCAACAAGCGACTCTGCTTCTTCTCGAGTGAAAAGAACTTAGTGTTTTACAAGTATGAGAGCTTTTGATTTCTTTAGATAAAGAATTCAGTATATTACAATATTAATATTTCCATTTCTTCGCTCTGATGTCAAGGCAAGGGCGGCGTTGAGTTCTGCCACTCAACACGCAATTCCCCCAAAATTCGGCAAAAAGTGGGGAACGGAGTGACTTAACACTAGGCTAGGATACAGAGTGAAGCTGATTTTTTTTTAATTGTGTATAACAGCTTGTTTTAAACAATAAATATTACTTACATTGTTTAGTTTCGCGAATCAGAACAGCTTTTTAGGTATTAATAGAGCCTTTGAGAGGCATATTTTTATTCAAATTATAGACTTATTTAAAAGAAAAATATTTGCACTTTAGGACATACACGCTGCGGAACTGTGAAATGGAATGTGAAGCTCGTATCTTGCTCGATATATGTAAATGTGTGCTCTATTTTATGCCAAGTAAGTTCATACAATAACATAACACTTTTACTGTACAGAGTGGAAGAGGCAGCGCTCCTTTTACGGAAACAGCGTATGTATAGGGTAGAATATTTCAAACCCAGAGCTAAAGAAATTAATCAAGATAACTCAACAGTTTAGACGTAGGATTTTTTTTTCATCTCACGATGTTTAGTTACGCATAGATATCAATAACGTAAACACATACTATTACAAAAGGACTACTAAAGGTTAATCAACTTTGAACTTTGACGCCAACATCTACGACTCGATTTCGGAATGAGGCGTATGCGACGGTATCCCTTTGATAGATTAATTCGTTCGTTTGTTCATTCATTGGTCGTTCTTGACAAATGGCGTTTTATTTTAAAACGACAAACTTATTATTTATTTGGTGGAAAAAAAAACTTTTTCATTTTTGGGAAAAAAAATGTATTAGGCCTTTATGAAATCGTTAAAACTATGGTTTTATTTAAAATGGGTGGTTTCACTTAAAAAAAATCACTGCTTGCCGCACACAGCAGGGCAGGCAGAGCGAACCTAGTATTAAAACACTCCGTTCCCCACTTTCTGCGGATTTTTTTCGAGGCATTGCGTGTTGAGTGGCGGAACTCAACGCTGGGCTTTTACTTTGGTAACCTTGGTACCCTTGTACCCCTGCGGCGACGGTCTCAATTACACTTTGAAATATAAATATGCAAAAAAGGACATTCAAAAATATAAAGAAACTGCTATAAATGGTAAGTTTTTACATTATCGTATAACTGATTCTTATACAGACCTACATGAGAAAAAAAATACAAAAAAAATTCAAGCGAAATTTCTAGATTTTTATTAACATTTTACCTTCCAGAAAATAAAACAACACGAGTATGTGGGAAAGCGGACGCCAAATGTTACGGCAACATAAACAAATACGTACCAAATGGTTAGTCAGTATGTTTTTACACTTATAACGTGAATTATACTTTAATAAGAACTATAACTATAGTATAATAACATTATTTCCCTAATCTTTTGAAATATTTTTTAAAATTAATATATATTATAACTAATTTTGAAGGAATCGTTTCTAAACTTAATGTCTTTTAAATAGTTAAGTCTTTTTTGGAATCAATTTGCACTGAAACGAAAATGTTAAATAATTTTATTAATTTTTCGTTTGTAGGTAACACGAAGTTATTCCTTTTCAGCCTAACATTCAATTATATTTTAAAATAGTAAAAAAAAAATTAAATCTATTTAATTATATTACCTTTTTTACTTATTTAGAAAACGCATAAAAACTTGAACGTAGCGGGACTCGAACCCGCGCCTCCTGGAAACCGACCAGGAGGAGCGGGTTCGAGTCCCGCTACGTTCAAGTTTGTATACGTTTTCTAAATAAGTAATTTTCTTTCCTAAGTGTGGATTAACACTTTAAAATTAGTTAAAAATATTACCTTTCTTTTATAATAATATATCTATTCGTTTGATTTATATAAAATAGGTATGGATAAGAGATGTGAGGAATGTTTGCCTGCATGCACTGAAATCTCTTACTTTGAACGGCCAAGTGCGGCACCCTTAAACAAGGCGCTAGTTGGACATTACATTGAAAATATTAACCTCGCTCAAAACAAATCAGCTGAATACTTCACGTAAATATATATCTATTTTATTTGTTTTATATGTCTGTGCAGGCGGATGGTGCTGTGGGTTTGATTCCCACTTGAGGAAATGAAATATCTAATATTTTCATTTCTTCTATCTGATGTCGAGGCAAAGTGCGGCACTCAACACGCGAGGCCAATAGGCGCGGGTTCAATTCAAATTTTCGATTTTTTATACAGGAAAAGTGGAAGTGTCAGCGCTTATTTTACGGGAACAACATATAGGGTAAAATATATTAAGCCCATACCTAATTAGTATTAGGCTTTTATAGAGTAGTTAAAACTATGGTTTTATTTAAAGTGGTGCTGACTCTTCCACCCTATATATTTCTAAAAAAAACTCCTAAGTGTAGAATAAAAATTTAAAAACCCAAGTGAGAATCCAACACAAAGCCGTCGCGTTTAGAGCCAGATGCTGTTCCATTGTTGCCAAAAAATAGTTTTATTAAACTACATAAATGATAATATGGGTTTAAGTATTTAAATTATGGTTTAATATAGTAATTGAATAATTTTAATTATTGCAGTGAAAATATGCTCGTCATACATTTTTATTTTGAAGATAACACGTTTATGAGATTCACTAAGGGAGAAATTTTTGGCCTAACTGAATTTTTATGTAAGTTTATCATTTCATCATTTTTAAAAAATATAATCAGCTTTTTTCTTGTACGTACGTATGTCACTCTACTCCTAAGCTCGTGGACTGGTTTTAATCAAATTGAATTTTGTAATACAATATAATTTGGCACACTTCGGAAGTGCACTCTGATAGACTAGCTAAAAAAATTTTTTAAAAAATCAGATTCACACTGTATCCCGCACAAAGCAGGGTAGGCAGAGGGAAAAAGTGTTAAGACACTCAAGGCCGCGCTTTGCCTCGACACCAGAGCAAAGAAATGGAAATATACGTTTAAGTTAATATTTCATCTCCTCGAATGGGAATCGAACCCACAACCAGTCGGCTTTACAGTCGCACTTTGTGCCCTTGCGCCACGAATGGCCTCGACTAGCTAAACTATAAGAAATCAGAAAATAAACTATTGTGAAACTTTATTTCCTGGCAGGATGTCTACAGGACCAGCTGTTATCTTAGTATATGTTTTTATTTTGTTTACAGCCAACACTGGTGGGCTTCTGGGTCTGTGCATGGGGTTTAGTGTGATGAGCGCAGTTGAATTAGTTTACTACGTAACCCTACGCGCGTTGTGTGTGGCCCGGAAAAGAAAAACTTTGCAACCGTTTATTAAATAAATGAAGCAAAATATTATCGTTTTATTGCATAGAATATCTTTTATCGATGTCATCCTATGACGTACAACTGAGTAAAAAAATCACTATAGATCACCGCTTATAACAAAAACATAATTACAAATTTGAAATATATTCTAAATCACAGAAAAAAAACTAATGGATGTTTATACTATCGTGGTACAGTGTCTGATTGTATAGATTTTATTAGTAAGTCCAATCACCACATGCTTCTCCGACAAGACAAAGCGCGGCGTTGGGCTCTGGAAAAGGAGAACACTGTTTCGACACTTGGTATATTTATCGTGACACTATAATTTGTGTCTCATCTGCCGCTATGTAGACATATTGTGACTAAATGTCTAGTGTCCATTTGGATACTATGTTCAAGTACATATGTTCAAGACACCGCCCCGCCCACAATAAACTGATTACATTATCATCAATTTGTGTATAAACAGCTCGAACACAAAGAGAACCGTACGAATTTAAACAGTACATACATTAATGCGACATTATGTCGGAATGTCTATCGTAATCTATGCGTGCCATTAGGTACCAAGTAGAGCAAAAAATGGAATATTTTAGCATTTCTTTGCCCACCCTTCTAAATGTGACGTGTGTTTCAAAGAAAACAAACACATATATTTACTAATATAAAAACTTTCTAGATTTTGGCTATTTCTTTAATTACATTAATACATTCAGTCTCAATACTAATTTATAGTTTGAATAAAAAATAGGGAAAGTCTAAATTTATTTACATTTTTTGTCTATATTTCACAAACTCTTACAAAATGATGTTCAATATATTTTGAACGGATTATTAATTGCAAATCTGCTAAAAATATAAAAAGAATACAATAAAAAAAAGTGATCTTGTATTTTGGCACCAGGCGTAAATACGTCAATAAGTCAAACTGCATACATCATTTTTTAATTATAAGAAGCATTTTTATTGCCTTATTTATAGACTAAATAAATTAATAAATTAAAGTCTATTATACTTCTCAAACCAAATTTGTCAATTTTATAATAACTAAAATGATGTATGCAATTCAACTTATCAACCTGTTCAGGCCTGGTACACATTTTTCCTTTATACAATCTAGTTGTATATTCAAAAATCCACATATTGTCTTTATAATATTAATTTCACATTAACTATAGCTACGATTGTTGTCTTGCGGGACCTTGAGGTGGTGCTGGAGGCGCCGGCGGCGCTGGAGCATCGGGAGGTTGTAATGTCCGAGTCCTCCGTCGCGTATAGTGTTGCCATAGGAGAATCGCTTGATCATCCATGAATTTGCATACCTGGAATGGTTATTGTAATATATATAATTTGTTTGCTATATGCTGGCTTTGACTTGTGGCTAGACCCTCGTGGAAGAACATAAGAGTTCTCCTCGTCACACTCTTTATGCTTAAGGGTTGATTTATTGACATGATTTTTTCAATTCAAACCAGTAGTTCGTGAAATGAAGAATAGTATGTTCAACCAAACATATTCTTCAACTTTTTAATATTAGTGCAATAATTTTTGAAACATTAATAAATATCATGATAATTTATTTGACTATAATATTATTATACTGTTATTTAGTCTTTATAAAAGAAAGTTAACAAGATTTAAGTTTATTTTAATCTCTTATTTTTCCTTTAAGAGTTAAGTTTGTTATCTGTTACTAAAAAGTCCAGGTACAAAAAAGTTCCCACAGGTGGTCATGTAATTATTCAGGCCTCCTGTAGCCCTGGCCAGTTGTGGTTGACCTAGCAATTTTAACAGGAATTTTGTATATCAGAGGATAGTCTGAGCATACCACATAACTTTTTCAAGTCTCTATTCAAATAGTTACTAGTAAACAGATTTCCTTAGAGTAAAAAAAAATTAAATAACCTCTCAACCTGTCAAATTATAAATTTGAGCCAAATTTTAGCTGCTAGGTTCTGCCAGGTCCTACGCCTACTCTGTTGGGTGTGGGGTATGGTATATATAAATTATAATTATGTTTATATTATAAACTGTTATATTTTAGTAAGCTTACCTGTGCTGAAACACATTCCCTTCTAAATGCCTCATGTTGTAACAGTTCCAAGAAATGTAAGCACATAGGATATTTTAAGTAACGGGCATATTCTGGCTCTCTCCAATACTGCAAGTATTTTATATAATTAATAAAAGGCTGTTCCTTCAGATAACCACGCTGAGCCAGAACTGCAACATAAAAATATAAACATATTAAAATATTTAAACATCTTATTTTATTTTCTAGCTTCACACTATATCACACACATAGGAGGCAACACCGAAAGTACCTGGGAATCTACTGTTAAGATATTCTATTCTCTTCAAACCACTTCCTTTTCCTACTTACACCAAATTCTGGATGCATTAAGTGTCGAGTGATTTAACACCACACCACACTACCCTGAGCAAAGAAATGAAAATATTATATATTCCATTCCCCCCCAGTGACTATAATAGACTGTAATAGAGTCAAAGTGCATTAAGTCCTGCCACAAGAGTGTATCGAAAATTGGTTGGAAAATGTAGAATGGAGTGTCTTGACACTTGTAGGTCTCTCTGTCTACAAGTACCCTGTTATATGCAGGATACAATTGAAGTTCAAAAAATATAAAAGTATGAGTTATATGATTTTAAAGCTGTTATTTTACTATATTTCAGAAACATAACTTACAATGTATGTAATTCGGATTAGCTAAACACTGAACAAATTCAAGTTCCACCTGAAATCTTATTCTATTCTGCTCCTCAGTCTCCATAACTGTAATACATATTTAGAACACATAACATATATTGTCTCAGTAAAGCTTAAACTTCAATAAAATATACCAAATTACCTTTGCCGGCCATCATTTTGAAAGACAATATGCTAAAACTTGACTCTCACACGACACTAAAACTTATGCTAGTTTCAAATAACACATAATACATAAAAACAGTTTCTAAATATTTTAATTTATAACATTTATCCATAAAGAATACAACTCAGCTATCGCTTATATATAGAAGTATTCTTCTATAATCTTGCTGACATTTAAGTTCATATCGAAAACCATAAAACACTAAACAATATTTTCAATCCATGAGTTGAGAACTACTTATAATTTTATAGTACGGAATACGGACTATATTGTAGTACGAGTCCAAGTAATTGTCATTTTAAACTGTGACACTGTCAAATATAACTGTCAGATCACTGTGTCTATAAGTACTAGGCTTGTGTCGATCGGTCAATCTCCGTGATTGATATCGATTTCGATCAGTTGTGACAATGAACCGGTTCATATGATTCGTTCATTTGAACGATTGGATTGATGTATTCAGGAAGCGACTCGCACTTTGCTTAGACTGACTTTTTTTTTTTATCAGCACCAGAGACACTTGGTCCGTAGACATTTTTATTTTATTATTATATCTATTTTCTCATCATATGTATTAATTACATTATTGTTTTTATATTAATTACATTATTTTTACTTTATATTTAATGGATCGTAGTATTTGGTAATAGTGATCAGGGCTTTTGGTTTACTGATTTACTGATTACTTTTGATTTACTGATTTATAAACCCATTAATATTTTTTTATCTATCATTTAATATTCGTTGTTTTATACTATGTAACTTTTGTACTTTTAATATAGCGCCATCTATCGAATCCTTACCTATTTCCATACAGCCAACAGACATCGCCATTTGCTTAGAATCGTTTGAAGCTAACCTACTATCTAAAGGACTGTTACAAATTACTGTAAATAATAATCAAATAATTTGTAATAAAATAATAATTATATAATTCATTATAAATTGGGATATCTTTCAAGTTAATTCAAACTGCTAAGAAGTCAGAAATATTAACTTTGAAACGTGCAGCAAAAATAGACTCTAATTCTATTATATTTAAGATATATTTTATTCCTGCTTTCATACTGTCTCTGTCGCACTTGAATGACTCTCGCCTACATTGTCGCCAAACTGAAAACTTAATTATCATCTCGATTTTGTGGAGGTGGGCTTTCATGGCTGCAACACAGTTTCGAACTAAAGCAGCCATTATCGTACTAAACTATGGTGTGTACTTTTACTAGTTCCAATAAAAAATATATATTTTTATTATTTATTTTTTATCTATTATGACTCTTATTTTATATCAATATCTAAATCTAAATTTTCTATATCAAATAACATTTAAAGAAAAATATAAATACAACAAAATCAGTTTTACGATGTATCCCGCGTACAGCAGGGTAGGAAGACATGGTACATAATGCTCTAAGACACTCTGTTCTCCACTTTCCGCTGAATTCTAGAGGCACTGCGTATTGAGTGGCTTAATACATTAAATATAAATAATTACTAATGATTTACAAACGTTCCAAATTTTGTAATATAAATACATCATAATAGTTACTCATAGTTGTTATATTTTAGTATTCGTTTGTCATATCCATTTCTGAAAACTTTATTATCGATATAAAAAAATAATATCGGATATTATAAGTTATACGTTCGCAGCCCCGCGCCGAACGGTTTAGCAAGAACGTTAGTCAAATGTCAATACTGGTGACCGAGATCGAAAAGCCACAGCGGCCAATCATCGGTCGCGTATCAAATCTCGGTCATTTGTTTGAATTCGGTCATTTGACCGATGACCGAAATACACAGTTCATGATTGGTTGTCGTATAAGATGGCCGCCACCGTTCATTTGATACTGATTGGTTGTATATGATCAACGATCATATGAACGGGTCATTTCGTTATTAGTGACAGAATCAATCATGCGTTTCTCGTGATTGCAATCATTTGTTTCGGTCAATCATGACCGACACAAGCCTAGTGTAGAATGTAATAGGCATGCCCGATGTTAGAAAGACATCTATGTTCGATAAAATTCGGAAGAACAACATCGATGTTAGCTATCATCGATGTTAGCTAACATCGATGGTTGCTAACGATGTAACACAGGATCACAGAACACATATACCCAAAGGATAAACGATAAAAGGATACACAGTACACACTTCACTCATAAACAACTACGAACTTTGTAGGTACTAGTCTAGTCTGTGGTGTGTGCAATGCTGTCAACCGAAAGACAAAGGATTTTTCCCGTAGTTTGGTAGAGTTCAGAAAATAATGTGGAACACATTATCGAAATACTGACTTCGATGTTACGATGCTTTTATTAATGCAACATCGATGTTACGATGTTTTCATTAATGCAACATTGATGTTACGATGTTTTTATCAATGCAACATCGATATTTTATCTTCTAACATCGATGATCATCGGGTATCCCTAGAATGGATATGAAATAACATTTTTAAATTAATTAAAGTTTAAAAATAGTAAATAAATAGCATTCTGTCTTGCCTAATATATGATTATCCTTATGCCGACCATACACGCTACGGTTTACGGGAGAGGTCTACCTGAGTAGGTTACAACGCAGTGTGTGAGATAGCATTGTGTCCATTGTTCAATTACAATGATCGATATCGTTCACGATCATTTGTGTTGTGAGGGTGAACTGGTTCGTTCGAATGATTTGGATTCGCAAACATTTTGCTGAGAGAGTTAAAGTGAATATGAGTTATCATTATTTTATTGAAGTTTATATGAGAAATAATTAACATATAATATACATTTAAATTTGAAACCTAAAAAATTAGTATTAACTACAGTAATTTAAAAAAAACATAAATAGTTATTATAATTCACCCACTTTCCGCCAATTTCTGGAGGCATTACGTGTTGAGTGGCGGAACTCAACGCCGCGCTTTCTTCTCGACACCAGAGCGAAGAAATGAAAATATAGATATTTCATCTTCTCGAGTGGGGATCGAACCCACAACCAGTCGATTTACAGGCACACTTTGTGCCCCTGCGCCACGACTGGCCTATTATTATAGAGTACATTATTATGATGATAGTAATTGGTAATTATGTATATATATACAAAATAAATAAATATATCGATATCTTTATCAATGCGTTTTCCCAAGTGGTTTCCCCTTCTGGTAAATAAGTTTATAGGTGCATTTGCTTTATACTTACGAGAAGAGACTCGTTATCAATTTGAACACTCTCACTTACTCTGAATTTAAATAATAAACAGTTTACGTATCACTCGATAATATTAGTAGGTACATAAATGAAGGTTAACCTTATATTCAGATTATCCCATATAAGGCACAATGATTGAAGAAGAAGAGAAAGAAATATGGTTGTGTCCGCATCTTATCATTGAACTTGTGTCACGTTGACCTCATCATAGTATATATAATAGTTGACCTCAACACAAAATGGTTACATTATATTATATATATACATCATATAATTCAATTTCAATAGAAACGCACACAAATATTTTACTGGCGTATAATAAGAATTTAGTACAGTAGTGGCCTGCGGGAGCCCGGACTCGAGCACTATCCTTATAGGTCCTGAACCAGCCGTTAAGTCGGAAAAGTTCAGGTACCTAGGATCCGTCATGCACGAGTCTGGAGGCATCGATCACGATGTCTATAGCCGGATAAGCGCTGCTTGGGCCAAATGGCGGGAGGTCACTGGTGTGGTCTGCGATCGCAGGATACCGCCCAAACTCAAGGGTCTGATAT
>DWQW01005658.1:0-17438 GCA_018249695.1 Heliconius erato demophoon
TAATTTCGAAGCAACCTATTTCAAGGTTTCAATACAGTCCACGAGCTGTAGATTGTGGTTAACTTACACTTGTGTTTCGAATTCTCAGACTGTAATAAATTATTTGCTCGGCAACTTGGAGTCACGTCCCGATTTTACAGAACAATTGTGGTGAAGTAAATCAATTTGTTTCTTTAAAATATTTTTTACAATTAATTTACATGTAAATATTATTTATGTATGGTTTTTGAGGAAAATATTTGTGAAATTGTAGATATCGTATTATGGATAGAGCAAAAACATCTAAATGTAGAATATAAAACCTTTTGTTAGATTCTGATTAGGGAATCTGATTGAAATTGAAGAAGTCTTTTTTTATTAAAAATTATAATTATTCGTAAGTGTAGTATATTTGTCCATGAATATCTTCTTCTCCTTCTTCCTTGTCTTTTCCTTTTATTTGAGATCAACCATCAAGCTAAGTCAGAAGATCGGCGGTTGTCTCTATATCTAATTTTGCCATTTATATATTTTTGTTAGTCCACCCTGTGGCCTTTGGTAACGGAAATTGAGTGTCTCAACACTAGGTTCCCAGATTCCCTCTGTCTACCCTGCTTCATGCTACAAGCCAGATACAACGTGAAAATAAAAAAAGACCAAAAAAATACAATTTAATACCTTAATTCCATACCTAAACTCTGAACCACCCTACATAAATAGAAATAATCAGTATTAATGTAGTATCATTGTTTCATTTCAGCACAGATTTATCAGCCTCGAACTAAAACGCGACGCGCGACCGTTAGAGCTACATTTAATTTATTTACCTAATTCATCAATGAAATATAAATTAACAAAGATTATTGTACATTGGCTTCAAATAGCTGTAATAGTTTTTAGTAGTATAGTTAATTTCTAATTTAGTCAAATTTAAAAAATGATGCACAGATATGCTCATAAGGAGGGCTGAGTGGCCCGTACTCACCCCAGAGTAGTCTGGTGCCCATTCCAGAAATTTTTCTAACAAAAAATTTTCCCCGAAAAATTAAGAAAACAACATTTACAAGAACATTTCTGTGAAAAACTAAAGTCCAAGGATCGACTAGAAAATATCTCTAGCCCATGTGCACAGGTCTGTTGAAATAAATATATCAACAAACACAAACAGACGTTTTTAGCCTTTTATAGATACAACATTTTCCTTAATTATTATACAATGAAAATTTACAATATTATTTTTTTTAAATACATTTTAATGGTAGCGTTCGAATTTCTACAATACCTTCATAAAAAAATATTAATCGCGACAAAGATCGCATATTACCTAACTGAACTGTATAAAAAATGTTATTATAATACAGATAAAAGATTGTCACCAAAACTTAAAAAAATAAAACCAACTACTAGAAAACTGCCGATAATCTTCAAACGGCTAAACATATTTGCCTAAATTATGGTTAAAAACACTCTTGATTAAATCACCTTCCAAAAAAATAAACTAAATCAAAATCGGTGCATCCGTTTGGAAACGGTGATTTTACGATGTCACAGATTGATATACAGATGCACACAACCACCTCTCCATTCTCATCGAGGGTTAAAAACAATAATATATAGATAGATAAGCTATCGATAAATCGTAATTTAACAATATAATATTTCATATCTACACTAGTAAGGTTAATCTTTGCAGTCATAAATCAGGTACCCGGTCGACTTTAGCGCTTTCTGTTGTGGAAATCGCTTGTAGATAATGTTTATAGCCATTGTCATATTTGAGAATATTGTTTGTGATCGTTATTCATGGATGGACCTTTAAAATAAATGTACTGTGCCTTTTTTAATATATGATTTTTGCTTTATTTATTCGGATTGTTCGCCGGCGCAGACACAACCGTGCGATTGTAAATGCGACAGGTTGTGGGTTCGATCCCTACTCTAGGGAATACAATATTTAATATATATTTTTTTCGCTCTGGTAATGAAGCAATGCGAGGCGTTGAGTTCCGCCACCCAACACAGAAGTATGGATCGGAAGCGTGCCTTAACACTAGATTCCTAGGTTCCCTCTGGTATGTGGTTAACAAATTAATAACAAACAAGTCACATTTTCTATACAAATCTACAAATATAATTACATTTTAAAATGTTGAATTCAAAGACAACGTAGAAAATTGCAGACGGACAGAAAATTGCATAACGCAGGAAATGCTTTTATATATTATAATGTAATGTTCTTTTATTATTACATCATTCGAATACTTAGTTCTGAAAGCTCGGATAAAAGTCGTAAAGAGCTTTAAAGGATATTTTTAATGATATTAGTTCTGAGTAAACTAAAGTTCTGAGTAAAACTGATGTTACAAGTATGATAAATTTTAAATATATGTTGCAAATTCTTTTCTCACAGCTCTGTGTATTCTGCATATAGCGGAGTAGGCAGATGGAGCCAAGTTTTAAGACACTCCGCTTGCACCAAATTCCGCAGATATTGCATGTTGAGTGGCAGCCAACGCCACCACAGTGAACAAATGAATATTGGAATCGACCTACCACCGATGTTAATAAGGATGTTACTAAGCGAAATTCCAGAAGTAGTTGCTGCTGAAGCATCGAAGATTACCTAAAATTTAGTAGTAGAATTAGACTCTAACGATTCCATGATGAGGAATAAAATTTTTTATATCTTTCCCTAAGTGAGGAGTGAGTTCACTGTCCTATTTTCAATCATGTGACCTAAACACTCATTCTCCAGCTTAAAATATATATATTTCTTTAAGATAAGATACCGCCGAAATCTACACTTCAAAGATCGACGCTTAGCTAATTCATAAGATTTACCTAACACAGTTATCGTTCAAAGGTATTGTAACAACAAACCTACCATCTTCATCATTAAGATGAAAATTGTCTTAACAAACATACATAATATTGTTCTTCCTTAGACAAGGAACTCTTGGAAGAAACAGGGTTTAATTCCCAAAAACTTATTTATTTTCTCATTTCTCATTGATACTCACGTTACAGTGGTGTAATGGGGATGTGTGATGGAAGAGCTAAGTCTCACTGATGCATATATTTTTGGCCCATTTTTACCTAAGTTGGACACATTATACATTATTTGGTCTATACACCCCATAATACCTGTGCTCCTACTAAAATATCAATTGTTGACGGTACATAAAAAATGATATTAATGAAAGGAGAAAGTAACACTTTGGTGATATTTGGGAATGTGAAACAGTTTACGGTAGTGACCATTACGAGACTCTATTTTGAAATTACAAGATTTTGTACTAGTAGAAGTTTGACCATTAATACCTGTTACCACGGAGTCGAGTAGAACTTTGGCATCTAATTTCTCACTTTTGTTACTCACCATTTTCACTAACGCTGTGGATATTAAAACACAAGAGGAAATTGTCTTATGTAAAGCTGTATTACGTGATAAAAACAACGTTGTTTTGTGTGTGAGCACGCAAAGAATTAGGCGCAACGTTTACATGCAAAGCAACACTATTAAATGGACTAGGCATAGGATCTATCAAATTCAGTATTTTCTGATTTATCAATTCTGTCAACATGCAAAAGAGTATTATGACGGCCTTTATAATATTTACACTGCGAAAACCTACATCTTTTTGTCATGTAACCAAATGGAATCTTTTTTTTTTTTTATTTTTCAGTAGTAGCAGTAATATTCAGTAGGCGCGTAGGTTTTGCACAGTTGGTTAGGGAGTACCTCTATACTAATAATGTGTTACTGCTCAGGGAAGTACGGGCAGGATGGAAAAAATGGTATTAAAAACATTATGTGTTAAAATCACCGCATAAAAAGCCGGCGACGATTAAAGTAATATGTGTAATTAATATAACAGTGAATACAAAAGTTACTTTAAAGTCCTTTATTTCTAGTTACCATCAAATAATATAATATTCCACACAAAACCATTAGTTCCTGAGATGAGCACATTCAACCGTTCTGTACTTACTTCGCTTAATAGTTAACTTAACCAACAATGATTTTCTTAACCGAATAAGGAAAAAAGACGGAAAGTAAAAATATAAAAAGAAAAAGAAAGTAGGGAAGGGAGTGTCTTAAACACTGAGCTCTCTCTGCCTGCCCTGCCGTATGGGAAAAGCGTGAAATCATTTCTTCTTAGATACATTGAAAGCTGCACAGATTTTATGATTGCTGGTCCAACGTCCATTTGCATCACTTTCGAAGCAACCTATTTCAAGGTTTCAATACAGTCCACGAGCTGTAGATTGTGGTTAACTTACACTTGTGTTTCGAATTCTCAGACTGTAATAAATTATTTGCTCGGCAACTTGGAGTCACGTTCCGATCTTACAGAACAATTGTGGTGAACTAAATCCGTTTGTTTTCTATAAAATATTTTTTGTTATATTTAAGATAAAAATATTTGTTTGCGTTTGTAAAGTTATAGAGATTGGTGATAATAAACGCTATTTAATCTTATTTATTAATATTTGATATACATTTAATAACGGAGTGAAACTAAAGTTATAAATTTTGTGGAATAATTGTCCAAATTTATTCAACACACATGATACACATAAAAATAATAATTTTATAGACTTGAAGAAATAAATTTAAAGATATACTAAAAGAAATAGATAAGCGAAATTGGCTTAATGCAAGGGCTTAATTGGCATAAGGCTTGGATGCAAGCAAAGAGCTCAATAGAAAAAATACCCACAACTGCCACGATTACAGTTCAACCTGTTCTACTGCTCCACGACGACCTCGAATATGGCGTCTTGTATGTAATTTTTTTTTACTCTTAGAAATTCAAATCAGCTTTATGCTAATAAGTTCTTTGATTTTCACGATTATTACACATTTTAAATTAAACTATTTTAACCGGATTAATCGCGTAAATTTTGTATTTTTATACATTTTTGGAAACCCGACGTTTCGAACACTTTACTACAAGCAGTAGTCCGTGGTCACGGGTAGACTGAGGTGGCATTCGTCTGTCAGTTGACATAATTATTATATCAAACTACCGCCAACGATTTCTTAATTGCCTCGCGTACTGCCCTGGATTCTTGCAGAATGAGCTGATGGTATCTTGCCCTCTGGTATGGTGGGTTTGAGACTTCAATGATCTTATGAGTGGGCCCCAGGTGGTAGAAAGTTTCCAGCCATCCTCTCTATTGAAATTAGGATGTTTTTGTATTTCAATAGCCTTGCGTATCATTCTAGGAATGTATCTGTTTACCTTAGCGAGGATTTGGGATTTATCAAACCTAATGTAGTGGCTGGGTTTATCCACAGTATTCTCACACACAGCTGACTTCGATACATGCCCATTCTTGATTCCTTCACCCTAACACCGATGCTTCTCTTTGTTTGATCGATGTATGATGAGCCACAGTCACAATCCTTTATGCTATATTTCGCACTCAACTGAGTAGGCAGAGGGAACCTAGTGGTAAGACACTCCGCTCCCCACTTTTCGCTGAATTTTTCGAGAAATTGCGTGTTGAATGGCGAAACTCAACACCTGGTTTTTTGCCAAAGCTAAAAATGAAAATATGAATAAATAACAATTCATCCACTCGAGTGGGGATCGAACCTACAACCGACACTTTACAGTCGCACACTTGTGCCACAACGGCTATAATTTTTTTTTATTTTCATTTATATTTAAATTTACGTAAAATACAAATGGAAAATAAATGAACGTCTGTATCATGTTCCTTAGAGCGGTTAAGGATCGTTTCCAGTTCCAAACGATGCTAGTTATAAATCACGTGGTCGACAGTTAGGCTTCTCGCCTTTACCTCAAGTCAAGCACCGATATAATGCTATTGAGGGTTCAGCTTATTTATTACTTAACTGTGATATATGTTGTTACTTTTAATCTTAACTTATTTTTTGCAAAGAAATCTATCCTTTTCACTTTATATAATATATATTATAAAAAAAGTACGTATTAGAACTATTAGAAAATCCTAAAGCCAAGTTAATATATTTTTAATGGCCGTTTGACATGTGTGTAAGTATATACTTTGTTAGAATTGGTGAATATTTGAATACGTAGATCTATTTAATCATTCAAGCACGTGCGCTATCATATCGTATAGTGAGGTCGATCGTGGCGCAGGGGCACATACTCGAGAGGGTCAACGCGACAGATTGTGAGTTCGATTCCCACTCGAGGAAAAATATAATACGTTGAGTTCTGTCACTCAACACGCAATGCATCCAGAATTTGGCGGAAGTGGAGTGCGGAATTGTCTTAATTAGGAAGCAAAAAGTTTTTTAGGAAGCAATAAAAAACTACTTAATATATTTTGAGTAAGTTTTACTTCTATCATTAAAGAGAACTTCTTTGATTTATGTCAATTATTATCATATTTTTGTCATTAGAAAATTTATTTATTTGCAGCACTATAAATCAAACCCTCACAGTACAATCCTATGGACTTATTGGTGAAGGTCATTTCAAGTAAATCCAATAAAAATCAAGAAAATCACAAGAAAATAAGCAGTGATATTATAGCATTTTCTTGTCATCTTTCTGAAAAAATGCTCTTTTATATCCTTTTTGATCACTTTTTGGTCACAAAAATGTCTTCTTTTATCGCACTCTCTTTACTCACATATTTAGTTTTTATATTGTTGTCTTTTGTATTGAATGATGATGATGAAGAAAACTGCAGTTCGTACAATGCATTTTATTGTATTAACATTTCTTTATTTATTTTATAATTTTAAATAAAATATACCTACTAATAATGTTGAGCTTGGAGCAGTATCTGGGATTTGCGACCACAGGGGTAGGCTTAACGGGCCCCTTTAAAAAGCACAAACACTCGCCTTCCCTGCTCTAGCCTAATATAACAAATTTCCTTCAAATTAAAAATGTACCGTCTTTTATACAATTTTTTACAACATGGCTGCCTATGTATGGCATATTTCAGATTATTATTATCATCGGTAAATACAGCAAGTTAATAATTATTTTATTGGACAGTGATTTGATTGCTTTTTTTATTTTTCCGTCGTCTATATTAAGCAAGAAAATATGATTGTAAATAAATATTATAATATAAATTAAACTTTGACCTATGAATATTGGAAAAGGTTCACCGCGTTGTCGGATTTTATATTAAAACAATGCTCCAATAATGTGCTCCGTTATTTATGTGCACAAAGTTTCGAAAAAAAAAATTATAGAAGAGAATTTATTCAATGACAATGACAATTCGTAAATACAAAAGTTGATGGGCACGCGTCCATATCGTGCCCACAATACTTGTCGTTCCATAAAATAAGTCGATTAGGATTATGGGCTTCCATAACCCTAATCGACTGATAAAAACCAGACGTCTGAATCGGGCTCACACAGCGAGGGTTCCGTAAAAAAGTTTTTTTCTGAAATTCAGGCTTGTCTTAGCTCCTTTCATCTGATACCTCATTTGAACTAGCGGCTTTAAGTTAACTCTTACTTCCCTAATAATTTCGATTCCCTTTATAGTATCGAAAAATGCGTGTTTTGCTATTCAATACAACGGCAAAAGCGTGATATCTGTCACGGTATAAGCGTGATATTTCGTGTTGAGCGGCCACTCAACAAGGAAACGTCTCCAGAATTTGGCGGAAAATGGGGAACGGAAAATGGGGATCGGTTCCCAGGGTTCCTCCGCCTAACCTGCTACATGCAGGATATATCGTCAAGCTAAATAAAAATACAATTTAATATCCTTTTCAAATACCTAAACACTAATCCATTGAACATAAAGAGAAATTAGCAGTATTAATATATTATTATTATTTCATTTCAACACAAATTAATCAGAACTACATCACGACGCGCGACCATTAGAGTTACATTTGATTTATATACCAAATTCATCAACAAAATCTAAATTAACAAAGATTATTGTACATTGGCTTTAAATTGCTTTATTTATCTGTTTAATGGGGCCAGTCGTGGCGCAGCGGCACGAGGTGTGACTGTAAAACTGACTGGTTGTGGATTCGATCCCCACTCGAGGAGATGAAATATTTACTTAAATTTATATTTCCATTTCTTCGCTCTGGCGTCGAGGTTAAACGCGGCATTGAGTTCTGCCACTTAACACGCAATGCCTCCAGAATTCGGCAGAAAGTGGGGAACTGAGTGTCTTAGCACTAGGTTCCCTCCGTCTACTCTGCTGTGTGCGGGATACAGCGTGAAGCTGATTTATTTATTTATCCGTTTAATAGTCCTATTTTTTTAGAGTTACGGCACACAGCTTGGTAGGCAGAGGGAACCTAGTGTCAAGATACTCCGTTCCACATTTTCCGCTGAATTCCAGAGTCATTGCGTGTTGAGTGGCGCAACTTAACGCTGCGCTTTGTCACGACACCAGAGCGAAGAAAATGGGAATAACAAACCTTTCATTTCCTCAAGTGAGAATTGAACCCACAATCTATCGCGATTACAGTCACACTTTGTGTCTCTGTGTCACGACTAGCCTCCAGTCTACAGTAGTATTATTAATTGCTAATTTTGTGAAATCAACGATGTGCAGATCTGTGAAAGTAAATAAACATACATTTTGCTTTAATATTGTAGAGATATTATTAGGTATAATAAGGCCATTAAAGGCTTACAAATATACATTAAAATGTTAGTATTGTCAGTTTTATATAAAGCTGTTACGGGCTTTTATGGGAAGGTTATAGTCACAATCGACCAAAAAAACTTTTTTTATTGAATTATTTTCATCCTTAAGGTCTTAAAAATGTGTACGCAAAAGGATATTTCCCTATCTAATTTATTTTACAAGTTACAGCGTATAGACGAGAGATCAAGGCTCTTCTCGAATACAATCCCTTACAGCGACCTCGCCATTCATAAGAAGGAATGTATAGGACACGTCCAGAAGCGAATGGGCACAAGATTGCGTGAAGCCATTAAGAAAAATAAAGAAATCGGAGGTAAAGGTGCAGGAACATTGACTGACAAATTTATAAAAAAAGTTGACTTTATACTACGGACTTGCCATCAGAAGATATCCCGATTTGGTCGTAGAAATGCGAAAGGCTGTTTGGGCAACATTATACCATAAATGCTAAAAATATTTCATTGGGTAAAATATTTCAAACCTATACTTAAAACGAGGGCGAGTCGAGCGCGCTCACTGGGTTTTCGTAAAAAATTGAAGATCTTGAGCTTTTTCTGAAATTCCCTTTGCAGTGTCAAAATCATTTTTGCTATTTAAGGCCATTACTTTATAAGATTCAACCACAAAATCAAGTTTATAGATTTTTACCCAAACTAGTACTACCTGTAGATGCTAGCTGGCAAATTTTATATTTCAAGGTCAATCGGAAGTAAACTATTTTTTTCCCTTAATAGTGCAGCATTTTTTTAAAAATAGTATAAATATATAATATTCGTCTATTTAATTTATTAAGTAATTATTTGTATATATTAGTATGGTGTGTATATGTATTTATAGAATATTAATGTATGTATATGTAGGTATATTTTACTTCTGCACAACTACAGACTTATTCTCACCCCTGACAAGGTTGGCTGGTAGAGAATGCTATTTAGCCTAATTTAAGCCCGCCTTTTGTACATTTTTCTTTTTTGTAATTTGTGCAATAAAGTATATATAAATAAATAAATTTATTCGAAATACGCATTTTTGCGGTATAAATAACCATATCTTTTTTTAAAAATAAGTGTAGATTTTTTTCTGGAATTCATGGGGCCACAGATTTGAGTATATGGTTTGAATTTCAATTCGATATCTCCAAGCGTTCCTGAGATAAAGTGTCAAACACGATTTGTTTCACACTCTTAATTGTATTGCATGCGTGACACGACGCAGTTACAAATAGATAAAAGAAGGAAAAACCTACGAGAAGGACAAAGGAATATCTCTCGATCTATTTTACGTAATTATCTATTTTCTATATATATATATTATACAGATTGATACAATAACTAATAAGTATAGAACAAAGTAATTTATCACTAGAATATTTTACGTATTACGTAAATATATTGTTATTATTACGTAAATATATTAGCTGAATAGATTTTCTCGACACAACAACAAAAAAAACTAAATCAAAATCATTGCATCCGTTTAGGAGCTACGATGTCACAGATAGATCCACAAACATCCCTCCATTTTCATCGGGGGCTAAAAACAATAATACATAGATAGATAAGCTATCGATAAATCGTAATTTAATAATATAATATTTCATATCTACACTAGTAAACTTAATCTTTGCAGTCATAAATCAGGTACCCGGTCGACTTTAGCGCTTTCTGTTGTGGAAATCGCTCATAGATAAAGTTTATAGCTATTGTCATATTTGAGAATATTATTTGCGATCTTTATTCATAGAGCTTTAAAACAAATGTACTGTGTTAAATATTTTTTTTATTTAGAAAACGTATAAGAAATTGAACGTAGCGGGACTCGAACCCGCGCCTCCTGGAAACCGACATTTATTTTGTAAGTGTGGAATAACACTTTAAAAATATTCAAAATGCACTATGTTTTTTTATATACATTTTTTTATTTATTCGTATTTTTCGCAATTTAATATAATAGTTAGTTTAATTTCGCAATTTAGTATAGTAGTTGCGCAGGGGCAAGCGTGTAACAACAAAAACTGTAAACAGGACAGGTTGTTGGTTCAATCCCTTCTTAGAAATAAAATATTTAATATTTTCAACTCTCTGCTTTGGTAACGAAGCAAAGCGCGGCGTTGAGTTCAGCAACACAATACGCAATGCCTACAGAATGCGGCGGATAGTGGGCAACGGAAGCTAAATATACCGATAGGCCCTGTATAAGGCCCAGATTCGGCCTCATATGGACTACTGTTGTCATCTCTGGGCTGGTGTACCCCAGTACCAGCTTGAACCATTCGATTATATACAACATAGAGCCGTTGAAATCCTAATCTCATTGGGGACCCAATGATGAGTAAAAAAAGGCTTGACTTTGCGTAGAGACGTCTCCTCGCTGTGCGTTCTTTACCGCATTTATCATGGGGAGTGTTCTGAAGAACTGTTTGATTTGTTACCTGCCGCTGAATTTTCTAAAGGCACAGTACGTCAAGAGTACAAGCTGAAATACCATCCACAACATCTGGATACGTGGCACTCTGTGCGGTTTTGTGGGAACTTCCTTCCGCGCGCCACTCAAATGTGGAATGGCCTACCTGCGGCAGTGCTTCCAGGTCGATGCGACATAGGACCCTTCAAAAGGCGCGTCTATCTCTTTACCGTAAAGGCTGACAGCGCACAAGGCGGCTCGTGGGCGGCGGTGATCACTTATCCTATCACATGTCTTAACACTAGGTTCCTAGGTACCCTCTACCTACTCTGCTATATGCGGGGTACAGCGTCAACTAAAAAAACTAATATTTCATATACTACATTTATTTGTAGCCCGTACTTCTTAGATATCGTTTGTAGCCAATTGAAATGTCAATCCTGCTGTATATGTATATTTTCACATATATTTTTAATATCAATTTTTTAAGGTATTTTTAAGTATTTTATTTCAAATGTAGTAACTAAGAAAATATAAATACTATATAGTTATATAGATTTAATTAATAACAAAATTATTAACAAACAAAAATACACAATTCCTATAAAAATCTACAAATATAATTACATTTTAAAATGCTGAATTCAAAGGCAACGCAACAAAATAATTGCAGTTCCGGGAGATGCTCTCATATATAATAACGTAATGTACTTTTATTATTGCGTCATTCGAATACTTGGTTCTGAAAGCTCGGATAAAAGTCGTAAAGCTTAAAAGGATATTTTTAATGATATTAGTTCTGAGTGAAACTTATGTTAAAATTTTAAAATATATTGCTAGTCCTTTTCTAAGAGGCTTTAAGCAATCTTAGCTAATGCAGTCATTCCTCAATCGGAAAGTTTTTTTTTCAGTTTCACGCTATGTATTCCGCATGCAACAAGGGGTGCAGAGAGAGCCTATTATTAAGACACTCCGTTACCAGGGGGTAGTGGAGTGTATCCGCTAAAATCTGGAGGTGTTTTGAGTGATGACGGAACTCAACGCCGCTAATAAATGAAACTATTGAATATTTTTTTCTAGAGTGGGAATCGAACTCATAACCTGTCACGTGCCCCTGTGCCAGGACTGGCGTGGAAAACTGGTAAGTATAGTATGTAAACGCTTCTGTGGTGAATTCAGTACATGCTGGGTATTTTATATTTTATTATAATATATTACTATATTTTGCTATTTTATTGACTTCGTCGTGGCGCAATTCGATACTACGACATTCAGGAGAATGATTATATATAATAATATTCAATTTCTTCACTTTTCCCTTTTTGAACAAAGCGCTGCGCTAAGTCTCACAACTCAACACGCAAATGTCTCGAAAATTGGGTGGGAAGCGGAACCGGAGTGCCTATAAGTTTTCAAGTTGAATTCCTAATCTGTTATGCGGAAGCTTCATTTTTGTTTGAATAAAAAATAAAATCGGATTCATGCTATATTTCGCGCACAGCGGGATAAGCAGAGAGAACCCAGTGTTTAGACACCCTGTTCCACATTTTCCGCCGAGTTCTGGAGGCATTGCGTGTCGAATGGCGGAACTCAACGCCACGCTTTGCCTCGACACCAAAGCGAAGAAATGAAAATATAAATGTAAGTAAATATTTCATTTCTGCGAGTGGAGATCGAACACACAACCAGTCGACTTTACAGTCACACTTTGTGAACCTGCGACACAAATGACCTCTTTTGTTTTAATGTATTAATTAAATAGAATTGTCTAGGGCCCAATGAAACATATTTTTTTAGAATATAGTTTCTGGTGAACTCTTTGTAACATCTTTGTGTTACTATAGCAGAGAAATAACAATTTAAATATAAAAAATTCCCTCGGAGTTCATGTGCATCGCAATAAAAGTCAAACGTTGTGTTATTCTATTATACACGAAGGCTTACATAACTTACAATAATTTAGCTGGATTCCTGTACTTAATTTGATTTGAATTTTGATATTTCAATGGAAAATGCCCATCAACTTTGGTTAAGAAAATATTAAATTTTAATTTTAATTATTCCTTATAGTTAAGCTAGACTACTATTATATGGTACTACTAGAGGGCGCGCGCGGCTTCGCCCGCTTATTAGGAGTGAATGCTTCTTTTCTACGAAACATTTTTAACAGTCTGAATTTAAATTTTTATAAAAATCGGTGGCAATTTAAAGATTTTTCCATATAAAATTTAAACCCCTTATTTGAACACTTAGGGGGTGAATTCTTAAAAATCATGAAACACGTATTCAATGAAATATGTTTAAGAGTCTGAATTTCAAATTTTATAAAAATCGGTGCAGATTTTTTTTTTCCATACAAACTTTCAACCCCTATTTCATCCCTTTAGGGTTAAAATTTTTCAAATTCCCTTCTTAGTGGATGTCCAGAATATGAAAATAAACATTTGCCCAAGTTTCACGTTTCTACCATCAGCGGTTACGGCTCTGCGTGCGTCAGTCAGTCAGCACAAGTCCTTTTATATATATAGATATCAGATATGGACTAATAGTTACATAACCAAAAAAATTATTCAAACAAACTGAAAATTAGCTTAGAAGGTGTGTGTACCCGGACAAATAAGAACTAAAAAATCATAAATCGTGATTTATTGTTTTTATATTACTTAGATTTTTTTTTGTGTAAAAATATGTAATATAGGGTATATTACATATTTTTACACAAAACAAAATTAAGTCTTTTATTAATTTTTATACCAAAAATCTGATAAAACAAAAGCATTTTTTTTCTTTGTACATGATTTCACTCCAGTTTTATATACGTAGGTATTTAAATTGAAGCGGATAAAAGTATTAGTGCAGGTTAAGAGAACTGCCTCGTTTCATACAAATTAAGTCCATTTGACCGTTTGACCCTTGTTCAAGTATTGTTACAGAAATATAAACATTTCGACTTAGGTAAATCGTGATTTAAATTTACATTACTGTTACTCCCATAATTTTTTAAATCGGCCCCTACTCATTTTGCCCTGTTTAATTATATAAGAAATCTTTTAAACGACGTAATTTTTTTATTATGGCACTTTGGAGAGTTATTCCTTTTGAGGGTTCCGTGCCTCAAAAACTGTAAAACAGAACTCTCATAAGATCAATTTGTTGTCCGTCTGATAGACATTTACGTCGAGATCGTGTGCATATGAACTCTTGTTATACTATTAGTATATATTTAGTAGGTTACTATTAGAGGATATTGGTTAATTTTATTTATTAATATATTTTATTTATTATTTATTATTATGTATATATTATATTATTCAAGTTGGCAACTTAAAAGAATAGCTGCATACTTTTAAGGATTTAATTATATAGATGTAGAAACTGTATTTATGCAGATTGTAACTCGATTGATGAACCAACGATGATCTATGGGTTATCTATATACAGTGATTTTTAATGGTTAATCCTATTTTTTGGAACTTGTGATTTTTTTTTAAAAGTTGATTTTTTAAAGAAATATAATAGTTTACAACTAACGATTTCGAAATCTTGGAAATAACATCGAAGCAAAAACAGTTTTGTAAAAAGTTTAATTTTAACAAAAACCTTTAACCTTTAAATCAAAACTGTACAGTATATAGTCACATAAGTCTACTTTTAAGTAATGTCTAAAGAAATATAAATAGAATTGGAAGGTATTCCATAACAAAAGATACGAACCATACCATCCGTAGTATAAGATTTTTTTTTTCAGATTCACGCTGCATCCCGCACACAGCAGGGTAGGCAGAGGTAACCTAGTGTTAAGACACTCCGTTCCCACTTTCTGTCGAATTCTGGAGGAATTGCATGTTGAGTGGCAGAACTCAACGCTGCGCTTTGCCTCAACACTAGAGCGAAGAAATGGAAATATAAATTAAAGTAAATATTTCATCTCCTCGAGTGGGGATCGAACCCACAACACAACTAAGTAGCTTCAGAAATAATAATAATTATAAAAAATATGCTCAAATTGTGCTACTGTAATCATTGAAATATTTTACTCCCTCAATTTATTTCTTAATTTAACTTGCCTCCCCATCCGCTTCTTGATAGTTACTCACCCCTAAATTCTCAAGTGAATCTTGAACTTAGTAATGATTTGCTTCTATCAGATGTTCTCAAGTTTATTCAAGAATTGAATGTATCAAATAATTTTTAAATGCTGGTCGAGGTACAGGTAATATACAAGTATACATAGACAAAAATATATATTTATACTGTATATATTATATATTAATAACATAAATATTTCAAGACTAGGAGAATACAAGAAAAAAGAAATAAATCATTAATTACTGGTAGATAGGTACTAGATATATGAAAATAATATTTTCTTATTACGTAAATATTATTGATACAATAAAGATACAAAGTAAATATTGTAGTGTCTTCTATTTTCTTTGATTTATATCTAATTGTTTCCGTTCAGCTAATTATTATCTCTATCTTATCGCTATTAATTAGGAAAAATATATTAATTTGTGTTTATTTTTTTATAATTTATTATTACATATAGTTTGTATTTAATCGAGCACAGCGACTGACAGCAACTAAGGTTCTGGGTTCGATTCCCACTCGAGGAAATGGTTTATTTTCTTCTTCTTGCTCTGGTAATACAACGCCACTCAATATGCAATGTATCGAGAAGTGAACGGGATAGGGAATGGAGTGTCTAACCACTAAGTTCCCTCATCCTACTCTACTATGTGCGGAAAAAAATGTGAAGCGTTTTCTTTTATTTAGCAATGAAATAGACTTTTTATCAGTTTTTCCCATACATCGTATATAGATAGGCAGAGAGGATCTAATGTCATAAGCCTCCGATCTCAATTTTACATATGAATTTGAGTCATTGTTTTACGGAACCCTACGTAGCGTTTTCACATCTTGTCACGTTCTGGAGTGGAGATCACTACTATGGAAGATTTTTTTATAGTCACCCTGTATACCGCATATATCATATATTATATATCATAGGCAGAAGGAAACCAGTGTCAATACAACCCATTCCTATTAAGACACTATCCACAACTTTTCGCCGAATTCTGAATGCATTATATCTTGAGTGGCGAAACTCAAGACGACCTCAAGAAAAAAGAATTAAAAAGAAAATACAACAGTTACGGTTTGTGGGCCGCTACTTGACGCCCCAAGTTCAGACATACCTGTAATCCTACCCGGATCGTCTAAGCTGATACGTCGAATAAATGTTTATGTTTATGCCACAAGAATAATTTAACAGTTTGATTTTAGTATGCCTTGTGAGGCTCGATATTCTATAAGTGTATTGATAAGCCCTTTTGTTTTCGCGCTCATATGGAATAAGCTACTTTATATTTAAATATATATATTTCCTGCACCTTTCTTATAAGTCTTTTTATTTCTACCTTCTACCTTTCACAATATGTATTATTTTCAGGATTATTATTGTATTTTTTTCCGCGTTAGTTTCTTTTTTATGTTGTCTAAGCGCAGCGATTATATTTTAAGTATTAATAACTCGATAATATGTTGTAGCTTCGATTCCCGGATGAGGAAATTAAATATTTAATATAATAATGTTCTCGCTCTGAAAACGAGGCAAAGTGCGACGTTGAATTACTCCACTCAACGTATAATGAACGAAAGAATTATGTCTTAAATCTAGGTTCCCAGTTTTCTTCCGCCTACTAGCCAAAAAAAAAGTATTAATTACTAATATCATATCTTCGGTTAGATTGTGACAAAATATATTATTTAAATGTTTTTGAAAAAGAAAAATTGAGGCTAATTGCGGCTCAGGAGCACACAGTTTCAGTTGATTGCGACTCTTGGAAATGAAATATTTAATATTATCACGTCCTTGCTCTTGTAATGAGTGAAGGCGCAGCTTTAAGTCTTACTACCCCACATATGGGATACAATATAAATAAATAAATAAATCAGCTTCACGCTGTATCCCTCACACAGCAGAGTAAACAGAGGGAACCTAGTGTTAAGACACTCCGTTCCCCACTTTCTGCCGAATTCTGGAGGCGTTGCGTGTTGAGTGGTAGAACTCGACGCCGCTACAACATACAACATGACGCTGAAAAAAAAGAGATAAATATTACAAATTTGCAAGAAGAGTTTACAGATTGATTATTTAAGAATGTTAATTGTAACATTCTTAAATAATAAATAACAAACCCTAAGCCAATATAATTTATATTAGGATATTATTTGTGGACAAATATTGTTACAAAATTGGTGTGTTGACCATACATTTGATAACAAAGGATATATTTCCAAGTAAATACCACTTCGATCCTGGAGGAGATCTTCAAATATTTACACAGTGCCGTCCACTAAGTAGTTGTGGACCTTTTAAAGTCCAAGCCGTTATGTCCTGG
>DWQW01005659.1:0-17436 GCA_018249695.1 Heliconius erato demophoon
CTAACCTCTATTAAAACTTACTAAATGACTTGCAATATCGATAACTAACAACTTCTAACTTTAAAAGAGGTCGAACAAAGAATAAGAACTTTAAATAAGTACATGTTTCTCTGTAATATGAAATATTATGAAAAAAAAAATCATTTTGCACTGCAGTAAAAATTTTTTTTTACCTTCACGTTGCGTACCGCATAAAACAGGGTAGTCAGATAAAATAGAGTTTTAAAACACTACGTTCCCTTCTTCGTTTCCCTTTTCCTCAATTCAAGACATTGCATTTTGAGTGACAGAACTCAACGCCATGTTTTGACTTTCTACCAGAGCAATGAAATAAAGATAATTCATTTCATCAATAATAAATCCAACCCACTACGGTCGCATCTCAAGTTTGATTGGACTGTACCGCTATGCCGCGGTGGTGATTTTAAATTTAATTTAAAGCTAAAATTATTTATTTATTTTAGTACAATTTACACATTGCACGTCTGGAGCTTACAGGAAACGATGCAATATTATTTTACCAAAGTAATATCAATAATATTAAAAATAATAGCAATAGACCAAAATTCGGCGGAAAGTGGAGAACAGAGTGTCTTAACACTAGGTTCCCTCTGCCTACCCTACTGTCCAACATCCTTTTGAAGTTGATAAAAAATTATAATAAATCCGAATATTGTTAGAAAATTATTGTAAAAATGGTACACAAGTTTGGGACTAAAAACACAAAAGCCCTTTGATACAGACCCTATCAGATTGCTATCACATTCTTTATTGCGATAAATCAATGAAAAGAAAACATTTCATTCAATTTCCCCGGAGTATGAGCCGCGCTCATTTCTTTCTGTATGAACATTGTACAATAATCAAGAAAATACAGCTGTTTTACCGTTATTGTCATAAATCTCTAGAGAAAAAACTACCTGTATTTTTAGAGTTCCATACCTCAAAAGGAAAAAAAGAAACCCTTATAAAAGAATGCCAAAATGAACGCAAAATTTGAACAAAATACAAATTACAGTTTTTAATGTTTTGATTGTTATTTTTTTATTGATTGCTTCACGCTGTATCAAATATTTCATCTCCTCGAATAGGTATCGAACCAACAACCAGTCGGTTTTGCAGTCACACTTTGTGCCCCTGTGCCACGACTGGATAAAATATATATACTAAGGTCATTTATTGAAGACATCGGTCAAATAGCCTCCACGGCTTTGCGGCGTGTTTCTGGGTTTGATTCCCACTCCGGAATTCCCTGGCTCTGGTAATAAGACAAAACAAGGCATTGAGTTCAGGTGCCAACACGCAATGACTTTGAATTGCGAGCGATAACTGGACAACGAAGTGTCTTAACACTACGTTCCCTTTGCCTAACCTGCTATGCGAGAAAAAGTGTAAAGCTGCTTTAATTCTTTCCATCTGGGCTAATAAAATCGACTGCAGCATTAAAATTATGCTCAATTAATGATGAATGTTGCCTAAATCGCATGTCGCACGCGATTCATTGGATAAACAATACTTACAAATACATAAATTGCCTCCAACTAACTGCCTCTAGCTTCCTGTTGATGCCAAGAAACTGGCATAAATAATTTTGGTAGATCGTCTCTTCTTGCCAATGTTTTTAATTTTTTTTATATAATTTTTAAGTAATTACTCGAATAGTAGTAGTAATTAGAAAACCGACAAAATCTTATAATCAGCAGTTATTATATTACTAGGTTATGACTTGTACCAATATAAGTTTATTCTGTTCGTATCAGAATCCAATGAACAGTGTTTACAACTACAGTAGTAAATCCATATATTATAAGTATACATATTTTATCAGAACCCACGACTTGTGAACTCCACGCTTTGTCTTGTTACCAGAGCTAGAAAATGAAAACCTAATTCCCAGCGAAAATCGAACCCACAAATGCTGTGCCTCCGCGCTACAGCGGCCGCTTCAAAATAATAAAAAAGTCACATTCAAAGTCACGTTACATAGATTTTGTTATGACATATAAGAATATTTATCTTACAAAATAATAGCTTATTCACAGAGAGAGATTTCAGTTATTGAACATTAGAAGCTCGAGGATTGCGTGAAATATGAAATCCAAATACACGTCATTCTATAGATCCTTTAAATATGACGCCGTGCTTGCGAAAACGCTTTAGCATTTACATATATAAGAGTAATATTAAAGATAGATTATTGTATTCAGTACTTTTTACAACTTATGCTATAACTAGTAAAATGTACGAATATTAAAAAAAATGATTTTTGGAGTTTCTTCGATTTCCATGGGATTCTATCATCAGATCGTAACTTGGTGGTAACGAGACCAAGGGGTTATCCCATTAGACCCATGGACGTTCTTTTAAACAAAAAATATATAAAATCAGTCCACAAATGACGGAGAAATCGACAGACAGATATAAAAAACGTTCCTTTGAAAAAAAAAGTTGCTTAAATACTCAAACTATATCAAATTTTTTTTTTTATTTTTTTTTAATTTGCTTCTAACACACGTAGACACACCTCTACAGTCCATATAAAAGGTGCATCTTCAAAAAAACTGCACCCCGTATAAAAAACTAGATTAGCTTTGACATCTCCGCAGTACACGCTCTAAGACTGAGGTCACGGTGGAGTGGCGTCTGCGAGCGTTGCTGAGGTCGTTATGTAACCGTAAAACTATGCAGTTAAAGCGAAATTTAAAGGAACAAAAAATATAATATCTACATATATGAATCGCTACGTGAGGCCAGTGTGACTATGAACGCGACAGGTTGCGGGTTCGTTCCCGCTTGAGGAAAATGTAGAATGCCTCACATTTACAAGCATCACATTTATAGTCATACATTGTGCTATTGTCTAGTTAATATTTTAATTCTAAGCGAGCGACAACGCGATGGTTGTGAGTTCGATTCCCAGTCGAGGAAGTGAAATATATCAAATTTTAACTTGGCTTTTATTCGCTGCCTCGATTTCATGGTCAAATGGAAGTAACTGAAAATAGTGTAGACATAAATTCAAATTCAAATAATTTTATTCAAAATAAGAAGTTACATGCTTCATTTTTTGAACATCAAATAATTTACCACCAGTTCACTAAAGTTAATACCCCAGACCTGAGAAGAACCGGCGCAAGAAACGAGACGGGACTTATTTTTCCAAAATTAATTTTATAATGCAGGAAGTAACTCTGACCACAGGTACAGTGGGTGATATCGCAATACTTAGTGTATTATAACACAGCCAACAGACTTCTTAAATAGATGGACTATCAAACACAAAAATATTATTTTGAACTAGTATTTTTTATATTTACCTATAGATATATAAACTGCAGTTAACCAATTAAAAACGCCTAAAATAGCAGCGCATTTATAAGAAATATAAATTTTCTTAAAGCTTTGGATCACGGCGACACTCACTTGTACTCTCGTAAAGATTTTATGTGTGGAAATTATGGCTGGAACGCAGTTTTATAAGTCCCAAATACCAAGTGTTTTATGTGCATTTAAAATAAGAATCGCTTCGATCGTGTGGATAACACTTTTGATACAATATTTCAATAAGTAAATCAATAATTTAATATTTTTAGGATAAGGATATTTTTTCAATCTTCATATTAGGTATATAATACGACAGATCTTTAGATCATAAAACAAACAAGTTGTGGGTACGATTCCAACTCGGGACAACTGAACTAAACTGTTGTCATTTTCTTGTTCTGGTAAGACTATCTCGTATTTCACGAAATACAGCGTGAAAACGAGATAAAAAGAAAACTTAAAAACTAAGACCCAACTACTAAAACCCGCTCTAAAAAGTACGAAACAAGAAAATATTCTCCGCTGAAATTATCATGTACAAAAGATAGCCGTAGTCTACTGTAGCAAAACAGATTTATTATAATAATAAAATTAACTAAAAAAATATTTGTAAAAACAAAAAACCCCGACTGCATAAAACTAAAACGAAAATAAACAAGCCAAATAGTTTATTAGGATTATATTTATATTTCTAAATAAGTATTTTTCTTTCCTAAGTGTAAGAATAACACTTTAAAAATGTTTAAAAACTTTAAAAATGTTGTCCATTAAGGAACCCTATCATTTATCACATTATAAATACAAAACGCGCGTACAGACGGACAACACCTGCTTTGCCACTGGTAAGACGAAGACTGGTATTTACGTACATTACATCTCAATAAAGTACTACGCTGTGACTACACTACATATGATAAAATTACAATTCAAAATTTTACCAACATAAAATAGAGGGCTCTACGCCGTAGACGCTTACCGCTTCGTTTGACATTTTATTCATAATAATATACTAGCTCAATTACGTCTATAATGTGCGTATGTTCTGTGGGAACGTCAAAATTGTTTAAAGATTAAATCCTTTACGTTTCCCGAAACATATATTATAAACAATTTTGATGTTCCCACAGTTTGCCATGAAAAAGAAGTAAAAATTAGTTTATATATATAAAGATTTACTTATATATAAGTGTACAAGTATATGGTATATACGAATACGTTAATATGTATACATTTGACATTAACTAATCATGATAAGATAATCTTATATTTGCCTTTTTATCAAAGCCAGGAAATAAAAATATTAAATATTTAATTACTCTGAATGGTAATCGAACCTACAAGCTTCCTGCACTATGTCTACACTATTTTCAGTTATTTCCATTTGATCATGGCATCGAGGCCGCGTGTAAAAGCCAAATTAAAGTTTGCTTTCATTTCCCCGAGTGGGAATCGAACTCACAACCGTCGCGTTGTCGCTCGCTTAGATAAAATATTAACTAGGCCGTAAAAGTAAAAGTAAAAGTAAAATATTCTTTATTGTACACCGAATAATTAATAACAAAACTGTTTACAATGATACATAAAAAGCACAATAGGCGGCCTTATTGCTAAGCCAGCAATCTCTTCCAGGCAACCTTTGGATAGAGGAGAGCATAAAATTAAATTAGGAGGGGTGTACTAAATAATTGTACCTAATTAAATAAAAATATACGAATAGACAAATATATACAGGTATACATACATACATAAAATATATAGATATATTTACACATACACAAATAGGTAAATACACATGTATACATACACATACATAAATACATACATACATAATAAGATTTTATGGGAATAAACGTATGAATTAAATTTGTCAATTATACTTAAGATTTTTAAAGTGTTAAATAATATTCTTTCAGCCTTTTTTTAAAGGTCATTAAAGTTTGAGCCTGCTTGATTTTAACGGGTAAAGAGTTCCATAAGCGAACAGATTTAACAGAAAAAGAATTTGTAAAGAAGGAAGAAGAGTGGCAAGGGATTTTAAGAGAAAAAGTGTAATTGGAGCGGAGGGAGAAATTATGTGATTCACATAAAAACTTAAATCGTTCTTTGAGGTATGGAGGGGAAGATGGATTAAATAGAACGTTATACAGAAGACAAAGAACATGAGTATTCCGGCGAAATCGAATTGGGAGCCACTTGAGCTTTTTTCGAAATTCGGAAATATGGTCGTATTTGCGAAGTCCAAAGATGAACCTTATGCAGACGTTTTGGAGACGCTCAAGTTTATTTAATTGCTCCTCCTTTAAGTCAAGGTAACAACAATCGGCATAATCAAGAATTGGTAGTAGGAGTGATTGAGCCAACGCAACTTTAGTAGGAATGGGTAGAAACCCGTAGCACAATGTTTTTGACTGATGCGTTTACAGTGACAAATCCCTGCGCCACGACTGGCCTTAAACGTTGAATCTATATAATCATTAAATAGTACATACAGTACGAAACGTCATAACAGGATAGTGGTAAGTATACGTAGGCGTTGCATGAAGACATAACAAATAATATAACCATAAAAACAGACCAAAAATTACCTTAAAAGTTTTACGAGTAATTTCACCAAATGAACAATAATGAACATTCCATTTAATATCTCTGAGAATACTTTCACAATAGAAAATTAAGTTTTATCAACAAACATTGAGTCGGGCGGAGTCCTTCAGGATTAGCAAAGTTTGGCAATAATTACAAGTTTAACGTGCCTTTATTTTATATATATTTGAAATTTAATTTTTATTTGAGATCAGTCGTGGCGCAGGGGCACAATGTGTGACCGTAAACACGACTGGTTGTGGGTTCGATCCCCACTTGAGGAAATGAAATATTTATTTAAATTTATATTATCATTTGGTGTCGATACCAGGCGCGGCGTTGTTTTGCGCCACTCAACACGTAATGCTTCCATAATTTGGCAGAAAGTGAGTAACGGAGTATCATAACACTAGGTTCCATCTGCTTACCCCTGCTATGTGCTACGTACCTGCTACTAACGTGCTAATGTAAAAATATCTATAGAAAATTCAGGAAAATAAATTTTATTACAAAAATGTAAAGAAAATTCTTAGCATTTCATTGGATCTCTTTCGTGTCGCAGAATAAGTAGCTCGGAGCAGTGCCTGTGACTTGTAACCCAATTGTATAATTAATTATGGAGTTAGAGGCCAGTTGTAGCGCAGTGACCGAAGCGTGCGTCTTTGAACGTTACAGGTTGTGGGTTCGATTGTGGAACTTGAACAAATGAAATATTTGATATTTTCATTTGAACTTTTCATATTCCATTTCCTGGATCTGGTAACGAAGCAAAGCGTAGCGTAGCGTTGAGTTCCGCTACTTAACACGCAATGCTTCGAGAATTCGGCAGAAAGTAGGAAGTGGAAGTGTCTTAATGTGAACGCAGTGTCTTAACACTAGGCCACCAGGTCTGCCTACTATGTGCGTGAAGCTAAAAAAATGGACTTAAGCATAGGCGAAATTCATAGTATTTAAATCGCCTCATGATCTGAAATATTTACAAACGTCTAAGTGACTTAATTAATTTAAAAAACATACAATACTTTACTTCTATTTCTGTAGAATTAATTTATAAATAAATGTCATCATACAACACCTGCTCAAATATAAGTAATCTCTCTATTATTTATAAAAGCAACAAACAAGTGTTATAAAGTGAAACTTTATGAAGATGGATGTTTGTACCACTTTGACGCAAAATGTACTGCACGGATTTATAGGAACCTTTGCAGTAATATAGCTTATACATCTGAATACCACAGACTAGAATTTATATAGTAGTTAATAAATACAATAAAAACAATCACTTACATTTCATAGTATTTTCTTAGTTTTAACTGCGTTATTATACATTATCTTCCTTAATATTTTTTATACGAAAATAAAAAAAATACGTATGTTTAATTAATAGTACCTGTATGTTATATTACTTTTTAGTGCAAAATATATATGTACTAACAGTCTGATATATTTTTTTAGCTTCACTGTATGTCCCTACCTTTATGTCACTCACTTTGTCTTGTTATCAGAGCGAAGAAATGAATAGAATTCATTGCTCCGAGTGGGAATGGAACCCACTCATGTCGTGGTTACAATCAGCCACTATGCCGCTGCACCAAAACCTTATTAAATTTTATTAATAAAAAATGTTTTCAAATGTAATTTAATTTCATAGTAGACACGTTAATTTATTCGACTAAAAGTAATATTTTAAATACATTTTCTACCAACTTTTTATTATTGCTAATATCAAGTGAATAATCAGTCAAGTGCGAGTCGGACCTGCACACCTAAGGGCGCCGTACTAACTTCAGTTTTGATTACCCGGCGAATAAATTGGACAAATTTAAATTGCAGACGTAAGTTTTTACTTTCCCGTATTACATGGCTATTTCCTTTACTTCTAAGTTCTCTCTTTGTGCCTAATTTCATAACTACATGTGTACGGGAAGTATAAGCTTTGATAACGTGGTGAATTTCATATAAAATGCAGCAAAAACTTTAGATTTTCAGATTTAGAAGCTTGTTTTTTCTATGGTCCAAGGAACCGTATACCTAAATTTTTAATAATCATTTCATCTTGGCACTTCCTTGTGATCTCGAGATAAATGGTCTAGACAAAGGGACAGAAAGATAACAAAGTGGTCCTATATCTAAGGATTTCGTTTTCTCCTTTTAAGGTACACAACCATAAAATTTTAAGCAAGCACAACAATAAACAAATCTTGAAGTATTTTATTACAATCTTGATTAAAGCTTTGAAATTGATTAATAGTTTGAAAGATAACTAAACAAAATATACATTTTTAGATATTTCAAATCATCGCACTCTATTTTAAAGGTGAACTTTTTCAATATTATTACAATTGAAAAATAATAAAAAAGCCGTTTTAATGACCATTGAGATTATTACTAAATAAATTAGATTATTTTTTATTTGTATAAAGTGGAAAATTGATATTTCTTTTTTTGTAATTTTGTTTTTTATTAATTTCAATCTTCAGTACAATGGAAGTGTAGTTTTATGATTGAGAAATTACTCACTACGCAGGAGATGGTTGAGGCTTTTAGTTTCCACTGAAAGGTATATCAAAAAAATATAATTCTGGCCTTTGCTGAGAAAATGTGAGAAAGGGTTCCATGAAAAGCAATTTGAAAACTTTTGAAAAGAAAAGCTGACAGCAAAATATTATTTATAATTCAAAAATTCTTTTGTCCAATCCAGAAAATATCTTGTTTACCCCACGTGATAATAAAATAAATATAGTGAATGTTAAGAGTTAGACGTCATACAAAATTGGTGTTATTCAGAAATAATGTTTAAGATCAGTTTTTCCCCCTCCTTTTTTCCTTTTTTTATTTTTAACCAAAAAAAGTTAAAATTGTGGTTTGGCAATATAGGAAGCCTCAATAATATCATAATAGATAATTAATTAAAAATTTTATAGACGAAGACCAAACTTGACGTAGTCAAAGAAATACATACACCATATTAATAACCGGTAAATAAATCATAGACCGGTATATGATCAAAACAGACAGACAGACGGACCAAAAGAATTTACTTATGATTTTTTCTTTTTACTTAAGAAATGGTTTCTTCTTCAAATTAACTTATAAGCCGTTTTTCACATTAAGTAAAACTTAGGCCCATAGAAATAGCGAAGCATTGAATTTCCCTTCAAAAGTCACGTGTACTTATATTCATCCCACACACACAGTACGAAGTTAAATTCTATTTAATACCGCCAATTACCGCGAGCAGACGGAGAGGAAGCTCGACTAGTTTTTACCCCTTATAATGTACGCTAAATAACACATGGACGACTCGATAATCTAATAAATTGTTCGCTATATCCTGTATATAGCAGGGTAGTCAGAAGGAAACTGGGAACCTACTGTTAAGACACTCTGTTCCCGTTAATTCCCTTACCTTCCCTACGTTCTACTTTCATATGATGTACGAATTCTGAAGGCGTTGCGCGTTGGAGCACAACTTGAATGGAAATCGAACACACTATCCATCGCGTATACAAAGGCACGACTGGCCTCTTTAAAATATATAATAATGCTAAATGTTTTTTATTCCCTGCTAGGTTAGCCGAGTGCGCATCTTACTGCCCTAATTTACCAGCTAGTATCAAACCATACCGTTCTCCACTTTCTAGACTGATGAAACTCAACGCTACGCTTTACTTCCAAGTTCCTATAAGACATCAAATGCCATTAAATACATTTTTTTTTAAATATCTGAGATATATGTACATAACACACATAATGACGTTAAAACGCAGTTAAAACCTGCTTTTGAGTTCTAAAACTAACAGGAATAATTCCAAAAAGTAAAAAACCTGCCTGGTAGATAGCTACTGCCACATTATTTAGATTTTGAATAAGCTAAAGATTTAAAATTCAGAATGTAATGCTTACTGAATATGAGAATGTATTTTTATATTCAATTTTAATGAAAAAATAATTGCTGCATTTACAATATATGAGGCCTTCAAAGCGCAACGTCACAAGCTTTGACTTTAAACACGACGGTTTTAATTTCGTTTCCCATTGAGGGAAATGACTACTTTTTTACTACGTATAATATATCCTCTTGGGGATCCTCGTGGTGTGTTAGTGGCCTACCAGATCTCTACCTCTCTCATCATTCACTCTTGCTTTATAATTATTTTCTTTGCCATTTTTTAGTCATCCATTCTCAGAACGTGTTCAAACCTGATCACATTCTTCTCCATTCTCACCCTGATATCCTCGTTAGTAGCTGCCATTCTGTAAATCTCTTGATTGCGGATTGGATCAGCTAAACCAGCACCCCATATCTTACAAAGAGATGGCATCGCAAAAGCATTCATCTTCTTTAGAGTTTTCTTCTTACATAAAATTATTCATTTCTACGTTATACCAAAAACAATGAATCATAAAATATTTATACAATTGTGGCATGTCCCTACAAGCGACCTACGATAGAATTTTATTTCAAATCCCTTTTAACCTTAACCCCGCGGCAATCCTTTAATTTATCCGAACAAAAATCTACAATAATATTAAATACATCAAAGGATGTATACTGTACAGTATTTTATTTACATTTAAATAGCAATTTTTAAAAAATAATATAAAATTTTAATGGCCAGATACGATTTTTTTATTTTTTTATCAGCTCCACGCTGTATTCCGCACACAGCAGGGTAGGCAGAGGGAACCTAGTGTTAAGACACTCCGTTCCCCACTTTCTGTCGAATTCTGAAGGCATTGCGTGTTGAGTGGCAGAACTCAACGCCGCGCTTTGCCTCGACACCAGAGCGAATAAAAATAAATATAAATTTAAGTAAATATTTCCTCGAGTGGGGATCGAACCACAACTAGTCGGTTTTACAGTCACACTTTGTGCCCCTGGACCACGACTGGCTTGAGATTATATTATTTTATTTTTTAAATTAAATATGTAACGTTATTGTTGATTTATATTTATTTGTGTGCTGTGCGTGTACAAATACATAGGGAGTAGATAACGACAATTAACATATTCCTATATTGGACATGCAACACTCTACAAGATCAATAGAATCCATTGAAACTAAATACGCTATATTAGGTTTACTATTTATTAATTCATTTAACAAAACTATTTAATTTAATACATTTATTTATAAATATATCTACTGCAGAACATTTATATCTTTACATTACCATTATGCTACAACAATTTATTGCATATGAAGAAGTTAAGCATTTAAACGAAAATATAAGAGCTTTTATGTTTAGTATAAATAAAAACTAAAATTTCTTGTCATTAAAAAGACTCACTTAATTACTGTAGTAATTTCTTTTCACTTTGACAAAACAAAACTAACAGAACATAACCACATTATTTGTGAATATGCGCTATTCTTATATAAAAACGTCAAACCTTAATGATTTTTTTTTAAATCGTCGTCTAAAAAAGACGAAGACTCGAAACATCCGGTTAAAACAAAGCGAGGACATAAAAATAAAGGCTTATACCACAAATATATGGAATGACTTACGGGTCGAGGAGGAGCACTGTCTACGCCCATGTTTGTTTCACTCAAACACCTAAACACATATTATTAAACTGTTTTTTAATAGTTTTTATTAATTTATATTTAATAGATGCCGCGAAACTGCGGCCGGTCGTTTACACCCATCCTTGGGTTACTGAATGCTGAAATGGCAAGTAGTGATGACGACGGCTGCGGCAGGGAGCAATTTAAATTGCAACAAATTATTTTTTATAAAAATGGAAACTTATCTCGTTTAGTTATTTAAATATATATTGAAAATAATTGTTATTTATAAAATGATATACAGATTAACAAGTTAGTATAAACATACGAATATCAATTTTGAAATTTATAATTTATATTGAATAGAACAAAAAACCATTGAAGATTACTATATTATGTTGTATGATTTTTACAATAATTTATTAAAATAAAATTTAAGCTGTCACATGCCCACGTTGTAGATATCGCGTAAATACATCTATATAAAAATAATAAAATATTTTATCGACAAAATTTAAGCGGCCACCCCTATAACTCTTAACGCTGCGCGCGCCGCGTCGCACCGCACAGCCTCACACCTTCATCTCATCTCCACAATCCATTTTAAACTTTATTCAATTGATATAAAGTATTTATTCGCTAAAACCCCACTTGCCCTTCATTTCGGCGACTTGGCCCAAGTTGTGAACGCATCACTGAACCGCTATGGGAGCTTAAATGTCACGCGAAAGGTCACTTTTCTAGCTAAAAATATAATAATTCTTTCCACTTTTCAAACATTTTCTATAGTATCATAATTGGAAGGCTTTCTTGGTAAGTTCAAGTCATTCACATTTATTTACAACTAGAGGGCTTTATTAAGATCTTTTTATTATTCAATGAATTATTTTTGTAGGACTGTGTGGGAGAATTGTTGAGTCAAATGGGTTCAAACTTTTGTGATAATATCAAAAAATTATTTGAACATTTTGTGGTTATTTTTGATCATAGTAATATAATAATTTTGAATCTTATACCTTCAATATAACTTAATATAATATTTTGTACACATAAATATACTTCTTTATACATATCTGTACATTCATTCATAATATTAAACAAATTGAAGTGTGATTATTACACAAACTATATATTTTTTGTAACATTATTTGGTTATAGATGTTTCGTTACAAATATTACAATGCTAGTCTTCAATTATCATCTCTCTATCTGGCTGCTTGTATGATTTAAGTTTAAATTTATTTTTAATAGATTAGGAATTTTCCAACAACATCTTATTATATTTATTCGACGGAAAATATGAAAGTGTCTTAACACCAGGTTCCCAGGTTGCCTCTTTCTATGGTGCTATGTATGGAATACAGCATGAAGCCAAAAAAATCTTTTTCTATTAATGTGATTGCCCTAAAAAAAGTGTAAGAATCAAAAAATGAAAATATATGGAACGATGAACGCTTTTTAGTTTATATTTCGGCTGGTAACAAGAACTATTGAAGTTTATTATTTCTTATTATTCTGTTTTACTAATAGTTACTATTATGGGTATTTGATATAATACAATATGATATATTTTATAAAAAAAAGTATCCAAAAAATATAATATATTATTACAAACCTTTCCTTTAAATATGTATACAGTGTATTTGTAAGATGTTCTGTATTGTTAATAATATGCGCTTCTTTTTTTGAGTTAAAATTGTATCCCGCACATAGTTCGCTTTGTACATTTTTTATATTTATATATTGGTGTTTTAAACTGAAACTTAATTTATGTTTTATATAAAAAAATGTGGCCTATATTTTTTAGATTTAAACCAATGCAATGTGCAACTATCATAATTTATTTATATTTTAAAATCATATTTCATATAAATATCCAAGCAATAATATGACTTAATTATTATTTATTATCTTAGTTTAATTATTCTGTGTGCTAGTACAAAGATCTGCCCGCTACCGCTTATCACGCAGCCCTCACTCTCGCAGGGCGTACAGCGGGATGATAGCATTCTCCTACATAAGCACTAATAGCTGTTTTATTACTATACTTATATAATACGTCGTATGTCAACTGGGTGACGTCACGGCGGCTTCGTCAGACTCTTCGATCGACTATGGCTGAATAGAGTTATTGTTAAGCCAATTGTTTTTTTTTTTATTATGAAAATGCAATAAATTATTAACATTTCGATGTTATAGTACCTTTTGTTTCTTAATATACATCCAAGTGCGGGATCAGACAATTGGAGACTTTTTTTAATAAGCTTTAGCAATTTTTATTAACTTATTTTTTAATAATGAAAGATATACAAATTTATACTTTTTTCTAGAATGTCACGATAGCGATAATTATATTTTAGCTATGTATTTTTTTTAACGTAGCGGGATTCGAATCCGCTGCTCTTGAAACCGTCGCTACCACTAAGCCATAATATTATGTTCCTTTCGTCTGGAATAGCACGTTTAAAGTGTTAAAAATATTTAAGAAGATTATAAAAGAATTTTTAAGATCTAACCTGGGAACCTAATGTTAAGACAGTCTGTTCACCATTTTCCGCCAAACGCTGGAGGCGGAACACAACGCAACAAGAAGCGTTTTCATCTAATTTTTATACTACACCAAAAGATAAGATGTATGTATGCAGGTATATAGAAAGAAAAATACCTTACAGAATCTAAACAAAAAAACGAAGTGACTCTTCTCGTACACACTCACGCTACGCTATTATCTTTGCCAGACACATTGTAAACATTTAGCTATAGGAGGCATTTAGATATATGAGCGATAAAACATTTATTGTTTTAATAAGCATTGTTAGGTTCTAAGACAAAAGGCGTATATTGAATTTTGATTCTTAACACCCAATATTTCAAGAATTTAGCGAAAAAGTAAGGAACGGAGTGTCTTAACACCAGGTTCCTTTTGCCTACCCTGCTGTACATATGTGGCAAACAGCGTGAAAGTACGAAAAAATGTTATTGTATATATGATTGTGGTCCGTAGGGAAAAGAGTTCAGTTAAGCAACATATTAATTTAATAAAATTCTTTTTTTCACCGTTGACATAATGTAAAGTGTGAGTAGAAGGAGGAGAACGAAGAAGTTTTTTCTCCGCTTTTGTATCCCAAAATGAATATGTGTAGCTGACAAAGTTCTTATACTAATTAGTAGTCGTTAGAATATTATTCTATTATAGTCGTAAGTACCCAATACAATTACAAGTAATACCCAATACAAGATATTCGGCATTTATGACTATAATTATAAATATTTTAATCGCTGATGTATCTATAGATTTCAAATATAATCAGATCTTCAAGTTTATAAATTATACTCTACGAATGAAAACGGCATCCCAAGATCGATCTCAGAGTTGAGATCGATTGATAATACTTAAGTGTCTACAACATAAATTTATCCTGTAGAAAACAAAACAGTATTCGCTAAATATAAATAAAATTTAAGTGGAGAATTGGAGTGACTTATCATTACAATTTTCTAAATACACTTCATAAAATGTTTAACAAAAAAAGCAGGCAAGCAAGCAGGCGTAGGGCACGTAGTAGACACACTCAGTTCTGTGCGCACCGACCGATTTTTGAAACATTTCGTGTATTAAGCACAAAAGTTAATAAAAAAAAAATTAATATAGTCATTCCCACAAATAGAGGTCGAACTTACAACTATCGCGTATACAGTCAGACACTGTGCTACTACGGCCCCATACAAGGTTTAAAACTTTCTTAAATCAAATTATGATTTGTGTAATCCGTACACAGTAGGGTAGGCAGAGGGAACCTAGTGTTAAGACACTCCGTTCCCCACTTTCCACCGAATTCTGGAAGCATTCCATGTTGAGTGGCGGTTTGCCTCGACACCACAGCTAAGAAATGAAAACATAAATTTAAATAAATATTTCATTTCCTCGACCGGGGATGGAACCCACACCCAGTCACGTTTACAGTCACACTTTGTGCCCCTGCACCACGACCGGCCTCAAAACATTCTTTAAAATAATAAATTACACAAATCAGCTTGATAGCTAGCTAATTGTATGTAACTACTACATTCGTCCTCGACTTGTTTATACGGTAATCCGGTGAACTTGAACTTATAGTTTACAAGGTAACGATACGAAACCTTACAAGCTCCAAGTGCATGCAGAGAAACCATGCAATGTTGATTTCAGAGACTTGTATCGTTTTAATTCCTACAATGCTTGCTTTATTACTTAGAATTTGATATCATTACCTAATATAGAGGCCGTCGTGGCCCAGGGGACAAGGGTGTGACGGTAACGCGACGGTTGTGGATTCGATCCCCACTTGAGGAATAGAAATATTTATTTAAACTTATATTTCTATTTTTTCGCTCTTGTCGAGGCAAAGATCGGCTTTGAGTTCGACCACTCAACACGCCATGTGTTCAAAATTCGGCGGAAAGTAGGGAACGGAGTGTCTTAACACTAGGTTCCCTCTGCCTACCCTGCTGTGTGCGGGATACAGCGTGAAGCTGACTAATATCCATTCTAAGCGTGCTATACGTTGAGAATGCTTTTGTCTTTTATTATCATAATATTATTATATTTTTTTTATAAATAATATTTAGGAGATTAATTTACATATAACATCGGTAAGTACTACGTCAATGTGTCACATAGTAGGTACTTGTTTGACGTAACGTTTATGGGTTAAAATGTAATTATAAACGTTTATTATCTTTATTTCTATACAAATATTTTAAAAAACTGAAGTGTTTGTCTGGCTGAACGCGCTAATTTCAGGAACTGGTTTAAATTTAAAAAAAGTCCATTTTGTTAGATAGTCTATTTATTGAGCAGAGGTATGGTTAGAGCTACCTCAGACACACAAGCTCAATTCTCAACTCTTTCCATTCGATTCGATTCGAGCAGTTGAAAGATAATTTATAATACAAATGGCCTCTCGTTAGACTTTATAATCAGACATAGCAAAGTGTTCATAGCAAGAGTTTCGCTGGCTATAGTGACTATAAAAGGAAGTATAAAATGGATAAAGAGAGATTCTCTTTACCCTATAACAAAATATAACACCGTATATTTTATGTCATAGATTACGACCGCAAAATTTATTTTCTTACACAAAATTGACGTCATAATTAGTTCGCTTTTTTTTAAATATAGTGAGTTTACTAAGGCTTTAAAAAGCAAAATCTAGCGATGAAAAAATATTTAATCACAATAATTTACAAAAATTTCAATGCTAAGTAAAGTAAATGTGTGAATTTAATAACCTCGATATTCTATCAGACTCACTGTGCTACGTACGTAGCACCATACAGTCTACGGAGCTACGAATGTCTTGGTTCAGTTTACATCACTATTGTCTAAGACAACTAATAAGTAATTAAAAAATATTACTATGAACAAATATTACATATTTATTAACATATTATTATTGAATGCGAAATTGTTTTGATAAAACATAAATTTCCTTCAGTAAGAGTATAGCTTCACGCTGTATCCCGCACACAGCAGGGTAGGCAGAGGGAACCCTAGTGTTAAGACACTTCCATTCCCCACTTTCTGCGGAATTCTGGAGGCATTGCGTGTTGAGTGGCAGAACTCAATGCCGCGATTAACCTCGACGCGAGAGCGAAGAAATGGAAATATAAATTTAAGAAAATATTTCTTCTCCTCGAGTGGGGATCAAATCCACAACCAGTCGGTTTTACAGTCACATCTCTGAACTGGCCTCAAGAGTATAGAAGATATTACTTAATTTCATTGTAACGTGAAATCATTTATCTATATAATATGATGATGGTTATGGATTCGATTCTCTTAAGTAAAATAATATATATTAAGAAAATTCCCTTTTCCCTGCATGTAAGGCAAAAATAGATTAAAAAAAGTCTATCTCTAGATTTCTTTGCCTGTTTTACATGAAACGTGAAGTCATTGAGCCGAACTAAGCCGTTATGTAGTTAATATATCCTCGAGCTAATAATAAATTGTAGACACGTGAGCTGG
>DWQW01005660.1:0-17436 GCA_018249695.1 Heliconius erato demophoon
GTGGTTGACTTTCCTGTATATCGTGCCGTGTATAATTGTGTTAACACTGTATGTACATTTAAAGTGGTGTTGATTAAACTCAGTGCTATTCGTAAGTAGACTTTTATTCATCTCCATCAACACTACACCAAGTAAAAATGCTACGTTGATATAAACTAAAGTTTCCCCATAAAACATATTTATAAGCTTTGTAAGTCATTTCAACCAGTTAATTTAAAAATGTACTCCAAAAAACCTTATACTCTGGGATAGGGCCAGAATTAAATTTTCCTGCTGGGTTTTAAGATTATTAAAATGTGAAATTTCCGTTTCGATTCCCACTCGGGAGAGTGATGATGGACTTAAATTATTTTTGTTTCTCTTCTTTATAAGACAAAACCAAGCGTTTAAAAAATTATAATTTGGCGGAAAGTAGAGAACAAATATGTCTTAATGAGTAAAGGGGTGTACGCTAGGTTCCCTTTGCCTACCCTGTTAGGTGTGGGATATAGTGTGAAATAAAAAAAAAATACAATTCAACACCTAACACGCCCACTTCGGGTGGAAAGCATTTCTCTGCTTATTTATGTCCTTACTCTTAAAGAATAGTTCTCTTTGCTTACTCAGCAAAACAAAAGAAAGTCAAGCTAACGCTTTTTTAGTTAAAAAATCGAAATTTCACATTTAACTTCTCAATTTGTATAAGGAAAAACCAACAGTTTCCCAAATTCAACCAATATTTATTCAGTATCGGTGTCAATCAAACAATGTATTAAAACACAAATATACAGTTCAAGTGACTGTATCATAGTAAACTGAGCTTAACATTTATTATATATAAATTTTTAAACGTTTTCTTTTATTATTCTCTTGTTTCTCATCATATTTTTATTGGGTTCCATACCTTTTAAGGAAAAAATGAACCCTTATAAGTTGTTGTCTGTCTGGCTATATTTCTGTGCGCCTGTCGATCTGTCTGTCTATCTGTCAAAAGCCTAAAAAATGATATGGCCGTTTACAGCGCAAAAATCGCGTATTTCGATACTATAAAGGGATTCACACATTAATAAGAAATTTGGCAGCTAGCTTCTACGATTAGTACAAGTTCAGAAGTACATGAAACTATACATTTGTGATTAAATCCTAAAAAATAATAGCCTTAAAACTGGGGCAATATTTGGTATTAAAGCCGTTAGTTCAAGTGAGTTATCAAATGAAAGGACTTGGGCTAAGCTAAATTTGAATATCAGAAAAAAGCTAAATACCTCCATTTTTTATACGGAACTCTCGGTGTGCGCCTCGCGCTTGTCTGTTTTTTTTTATTTGTGTACTTAGGATACTTTATTTCCTTCTTTTTCACCCAACTTTAACACATTATGCTTTGTGAGCATTGAATGGACGAAACAACTTCAGGAATATTTATAAAAAATTTGAACTAAATAAGAATGACGATGAAGAAGATAGATGTTTGTTCTACATACGTAAAAATTACTAAATGGATTTAGATGAAACCTTGCAGTAACATAGCTTATACATCAGAAAATCACATAGGTTCTTTGTTTTTTTTTAATTTTGTAAAATTTGGATATAGGCGCTTGTGTATAATAAGACACCTAAGCATATAATCTCCACAGCGTTTTCGCCACACAATTTTAATAAAAGAGGGTAACGAAAACTAAAATTAATCAAAATATACCGTTTTTGGCGAACCTCTATATCAAGATTAGTATACCTGCCAAATTCATCTTAGCCAAACGTTGGCGTCAGTTTTATATTTCATGCAAAAATATGATAAGTTATACAGTACATTGCTGAATATTCAATATTTTTTACCTAAACTATATATAACCTAGAATAATATTGATCTTGTATACGATGCAAATAAATGTGTCTATATTTGATTTTAACCTACTTCAAAAAAGAGAAGGCCTCAAACCTTAACAAAAATTTAAGTTAGTGATAATGACAGAGGCGACAATCAGCTTCAGAAATTTCTTTCTGAAATTACAAATAAGAATATAAAAAAATATTCCAGTAATATTCCAGTATTCATTTAAGCTGTTTATAATATTAATGTTATTTTATTTATGTCTTGGCACCGACTTCAAACCTCTTAGTATGTAGCACATACTAATAATAGTATTGTATTAACATTAAAGGTAGATTTGAATAATAAGTATTCTGAATTAAATCATTATTAAGTGGGTCGAGTCGTGGCGCAGGTGTACAAAGTATGACTATAAAATCGACTGGTTGTGGGTTTGATCCCCACTCCAGGAAATGAAATATTGCGATAATATGGCGGAAAGTGAGGAACGGAGTGTCTTAACACTAGGTTCCCTCTACCCTCCCTCGCTGTATGCGGGATACAGCGTGAAGCTGATTTTATTAAGAAACTTTTACGGTTACGAGTTTTTTAAGGATTTTTTTATAAACTCACAAAGATAATTATTATTACATACATATAAACTGTATATAAAATACATATATAAAAGGTGTGTACGGTGCGTTTGAACAGTTTGAGTTCATAAAACTTTTGTCTCACTACTCACGGACTACTCGGTTTTGATGTTTTTTAGGATAAATATAAAAATTAAAACAAGAAGCATCTGTTTTTGATTTTAAGATCGTTTAAATGTATACCTAATTATAAAATATGTAATTATAAGCTTATATTTTAATTAAATGTAATTAAAAATTATCTGAACTCATGCCTGCATTTTGTCATTTCACCTGAGCGTGAAAAATGAAAACAACTCACTCTCGCGAATGGTAATCGAACCCACAAAAGTCGTAGATGTCGTAGTCGGCATAAAATCGAACGCTGTGCAGCTTGTATGACCATCATGCAATTATATTACAGATCGAAAATATGCTTATATTCATAATCAATTTTGCTTTAAATTAACATTATTTTAAACTATTCTACTTAAATGATTATTTGTTTTACTTCTTTAACATTTCCTTTATTAATACTATAAGATAATTTTAAAATAAATATTTTTTTTTAAATCAAAATAACGCAACGGTTATGAATTCGATTCCCGCTAGAAAGAATGAATTATTTAATATTTTTCAAATTCTCGCTGTGGAATTCAGAATTCCACCACAACACGCATGTCGATAGATAGTGGAAAATGGAGTGTCTAAGCACTGGGTACTCTCTGCTTATTCTTTCTATTTGTCGGATAAGGCGAGATGCTAAAAGAAAACAACTAAAGTTCTTACCTAAGAATCCAGGTATAGCTCCCATCGGCATTACAAACAAACTGACGAGCAAATCAGCAATCGCCAGCGACAACAGAAAATAATTGGTCACATTCTGCAACCGCTTGTCCAAGCACACCGCCAGACAGACTAATATATTACCCACGCCCCCCGCCACTATAAACAATATCACAAACAGGAAACTCCACTCGTATCCCGCACTATCCACGCTGTCTTGTGTACTATTACCGTTCCACGTACATTGAAAATTCTCTACTAAACTATTATTTTCACTAACACTCAAAGAATCAACGTAAAACGTCCGATTTGTATCGCCGTAACAAAATAGCATATCTGATTTACAAGTACCGAAGTTTGGTATCCGCAACCACAAATGTCTTAGAACACTTTCAACTAAATCAGTCATTACATTCAGCTTGAGTCTAACGCTACATTCAACGTCGTAGCTTCTAAAATCCAAGGAATTGTTCGAACATTGGAAACAGCTGTAAGTAGTTTCATTGTGAACGTCCAAATCTAATTCGCAACTGAACTCTATAGAATTTCCGTAGGTACCACACTCCAGACCCGAGGAAAAGGATTCGTTTACACAGCTCTTGCCAGAAATCAATCGGCATCTGAAGTCCTCTAGTGATGGATCCGGATAAGTGAAATTCGTCATAGCCGGTAGGATTATTCCATTTGTTCGATATTAGGTTATTCTTTCTTGAAACATTGTCGGTATTCCCCGTTTGTTCATTAAGTTACTTCAAAAATCTGAAACAAGAAAAAGTATCGTTTAGGGTGGAACATTGAGCCTTCGTCGAAAGGGGTAATTTTGAAGTCACGGAATCGAGCAATAAAATTGCGGAGATAAACAGAACTCGCTTTCTTTTAATCATTAGTAAGACCTTTTTCTTAAAAGATAAAAAACAAAGCTACAATGCTAGAATTACGGAGCGTTTTTGTCGGCCATAATTAGTTTTCCGTTCTTTCCGTTGCGAAGGCAGCTAGCTCAGATATTTTCAGGTATTACAATTCCATCGATATCGCGAGCTTAAGATAAGCATACGTATGAGAATGGTAAAAAAAATTACATTTTTTATACTTTTGAATATAATGATAATGAAAATGATAAATCATCACTTTGTGGCAACTTCATGAATCATCAGTCTACATTGGATCTATTTTATGTATGTATTATGTGCGTATATATTTATATGTATTTATTATATATATTTTGCTATATGTATGTATATTGTTTATTAGTCTACGTATTGTATTATATTAGAACTATCTATATATCAGTATATTTTTTGTATATATCTGAATTCATTCTTAATATTATGACAGTTTCTTTTCGCCCTAAAGGTCGTCTGGAAGAAATGGCTACTTAGCCATAAGGCTACCTTTTTGTACATTTGTTTTCTTTTCTATTTTTTTTTTGTGTATATTTATATAGGTGGTATACAATTAAAGAAATAAATATATAAATAAATAATAATTATTATTTAAAAGTAATATTAGTTAATATTGTATTTTTAAATCTTAATATTTTACAATACGAAAGTATATTAATTCAGCTTCACGCTGTATACCGCACAGAGCTAGGTAGGCAGTGAACACTAGGTTCTAGTGTTAGGACACTTCGGTTCCCACTTTCTGCAAACTCAACGCCGCGCTTTGCCTCGACATCAGAGCAAAGAAATGGAAATATAAATTTAAACAAATATTCCTCGAGTGGGGATGGAACCCACGAACAGTCACTTTTACAGTCACACATTCAGGCTGATACATTAAACTATAAAAATATTATTCAAACCAGTAGTTCTTGAGATTAACGCGTTTTCTTTAGAGACCAGTTGTGGCGCAGGGGAACTGAATGCGAACGCGACAGGTTGGGGGTTCAATTACTACCCGAGAAAATGAAATATTAAATATTTCATTTCTTCACGCGGTGTCGAGGCAAAGCGCGGCGTTGAGTTCCACTATTCACGCGCGGAAAGCGGAAGCGGAAAATAAAAAAGAAGTATCTTAACGGTACACACTGCTGTGTGTAAAATACATCGTCAAGCTAAAAAAATCATATACTAGTATTTTCTATACATGGCAATTAAGCGTACAATCACATAAAAAAACATATAGGCTAATTGTATAAAAAAATAATAACCTCTAAAATCTACCTACAATTTTTTTAATAATAAACAAATAAATAAAAGATTTCAAAAACCAAATTTAATAATAATTGATTGAAAATATAATCCAAGAATAAATTAATCAAACATTCTCGTGCCAATTTTTAGAACTAACAGCGATAATTGGCTTACCGCACCGTCCAAATAAGCGTTTCTCTTCATTTATACCTAACTAAAGTTATGTAACTCGACGTATTTTTGTATTAAAAATAGTATAAAATTCTTTTTATTATTTAAAAAAAAAAAAGAAAATCAGCTTGACGCTGTATCCCCCACAAAGCAGGGTAGGCAGAGGAAACCTAGTGTTAAGACACTCCGTTCCCCACTTTCTGCCGAATTCTGAAGGCATTGAGTGTTGAGAGGCAGAACTCAACGCCACGCTTAACCTCGACACCAGAGCGAAGAATTGGAAATATAAATATAACTAAATATTTCATCTCCTCGAGTGGGGATCGAACTCACAACCAGTCGGTTTTACAGTCACACCTCGTGCCGCTGCGCTGGCCTCTATTATTTAGTTATATGAAAATATTCTTATAATATGAAAATGTTTTTTTTAGCATAATTAACATACCAAACATGCAACTGTAAGTGTGACGTTAGTGGATTCGGTTCCCATTCGGAGGAATGTAATATTTTATTTCATTTTCTACAAAGCATGAATTTAATACAAACATATACCAGAAAAAAGAATAAACATTTGTATCACATTATGATAAAAATATGACTATTTTATTAATGATTACTTATTACGCGGCGTTGAGTTCTGCCACTCAACACGCACAGCCTCTAGAATTCTGCAGAAAGTGGGGAACGGAGTGTCTTAACACTAGGTTCCCTCTGCCTACCATGCTGTATGCGAAATACAGCGTGAAGCTGATTATTACTTATTTATATTTATACTGACTATTACTTGCGGCTTCGCCAGCACATAAAATATTCTCAGTCAAGGATGTAACTGTGACAGCGGGTACAGTGATCCTACTGTCACATCGAAATAATTAACATAATGTAATATACCCAGGACGGTCCTTAACAAATGGGGTATCCTCCTTTTGTATGCACGTGAAAATATTTACTTCAACTTAAGCCTCAGTAGGTCTTGAGACTAGCGCGCTCAACTTTACTTTAATTTTAGTAGATAACTGAAGTTGCAACCTTTAGTAGAAGCATATTTTCTACGTATGACATTACAGAAGTTACTTTATTAACGTTATCAACAGTGAATTCGATTCCCTTTCAGAAAAAGGTTTATTCTTTAGTATATATATAAATCATCGTTTTCTTTGACTCACTTTTCCGAAAGTGTAGAACTAATTAAATTATCACTAATTTCTCATTGCCTATATAAATTAGCTTCACGCTATATCCCGCACACGGCAGGGTAGGCAGAGGGAACCTAGTGTTAAGACACACCGTTCCCCACTTTCTGCCGAATTCTGGAGGCATTGCGTGTTGAGTGGCAGAACTCAACGCCGCGCTTAACCTCGACACCTGAGCGAAGAAATGAAAATATAAATTTAAGTAAATATTTCATCTCCCCGAGTGGGGAACGAACCCACAACCAGTCGGTTTTACAGTAACACTTTGTGCCGCTACGCCACAACTGGCCTCTAAATTAGTTGCCAATTTTTAATCAGCAAAGGATCGATTGTCAAGGCGTTATACCTATTTGCATACAGTTACTTATGCAAGATATCTACTACGGATGTCATATGAATTGATGTGGAAATGGAAATGACTTCGCCTAGGCGGAGTGCGTCTTGTAAAAGGAAACATTTGCCGTAGTTGTAGAATAGAAATACAATGTAATTATGTTCTTGTATATTCGTTGTCTTAGTTTAATAATAGTGACGTGGGTATTGACACCGTGATGATAATAAACCACCTAAAAAATCAGCTTCACGCTGTATCTCGCATACAGAAGGGTAGGCAGAGGGAACCTGCCGGAATTGTTAAGACACTCCATTACCAACTTTTCGTCGAATTTTTCGAGGCATTGCGTTTTGAGTGGCGGAACTCGACACCAAGTTTTTGCCTCTGTGCCAGAGCGAAGAAATAAAAATATTAATAAATAATAATTAATTCCCTTGACTAGGGATCGAATCCAAAACCATCGCGTTACAGTCACACCCCGGGCACAAGGGTATCTGAACTACTACTACTACAACGCCACTACAACTAGGTTTTGCATAAATTTAAACCAGAAGCAACTAGATTTTGCTTAAATTTTATATGGTTTTTTTAGCTTCACGCTATATTATACATAAAGCAGGTTAGGCAGAAGGAACGTAGTATTATTACACTCCGTTTCCTACGCACCGCCCGATTTTTGGAACATTTTATGTGTTAAATGGCGGAACTTAACGACGGTCTTCTTCTCAGAAATCCAAATAATCAATACCTCCGAATGGGACTCGACCTCGCAATAGTCGCATTTACAGTTAAATCTTACAGAAGTTTGATAAATTTTAAATAAAAAACCTCAATCAAATTATTTCTAGTAATTTGTGGACTACATGTTTCAGAAAACAGAATTGGAATAATGAAACGCTATTCATACAACAAGCTCTCGAAACAAGCTTTGTACTACAAAGATCTGATGAAAAATGTCACTGCATTAGTCACGAACAGATTTGATGAAAGTGTTACGGGTGATAGAGATAATGTTTTGTGTTTTTGTAGTTTTGGATTTTCTTTCTTTTATCAGCTTCATGCTGCTGTATCTCGCACACAGCAGGGTAGGCAGAGCGAACCTAGTGTAAGACATTCCGTTCCCCACTTTTTGCCGAATTCTGGAGGCATTGCGTGTTAAGTGGCAGAACTCAACGCCGCGCTTTGCCTTGACAGCAGAGCGAAGAAATGGAAATATAAATTTAAGTAAATATTTCATCTCCTCGAGTGGGGATCGAACCCACAACCAGTCGGTTTTACAGTCACACTTTGTAGCGCTGCACCATGACCTGGCCTCTTTTTTACTTGCTCTGTTAATATCTTTCTTTATGTATGTGAAATCTTGCAGGCTCAATTTGACGCTGTTACCAATGTCTGATTGAGCTGACATTTGAATTACCACTTCAGTTGAGTAAATATAATTAATATTGTTGTTAATTCAAAATGGCCGCTCTAACAAAATGGCGGATTACAATTAAAATTTGTAAAATAGAATATATCATAATATCATAGAGCTTGATTATTAAAAGTTTTTTTTTAATTACGTAGATTTGATTAAGAGAGCACTTAGTGTTAAAATACTCCGTTTTACGCTCAAGCCGTTTTATAGAAATTATGTATTGAGTATCGGACTCTAATTTATTTAATAATGCCGACTAAACCAATACATATTTGTATATTAGTCGTGGTGATAATCGAACCCAGAACCATCTCGAAAACAATCAATCTCAGAATCTGTCTTCCATGAAACTTGGAATAAAAGCTGTTTAAAACTCAATTATTTCCGTATTAAAGACTTATTGAATTATTCTGCAATGCCCACGCTTCTGCTACTTTTAATAAGGTGGCAAGGAAGTGTATAAAAATAAATTCCTTTTATGTTTATACCCCCACGGATTACGTTAGACGTAGCTTGCTAAACACACCAGTTGAGCCCAGTCGTGGCGCAGGGACACAGAGTGTGACTGTAAAATCGACTGGTTGTGGGCTCGATCCCTACTCGAGGATATAAAATATTTACTTAATATATATATATATATATATATATATATATATATATATATATATATATATATATATATATATATATATATATATATATATATATATATATATATATATATATATATATATATATATATATATATATTTACTTAATAACAGAGCGAAGAAATGAAAATATATCATTTCTTCGCTCTGGTATCGAGGCAAAGTGCGGCATTGAGTTCCGCCACTCAACACGCAATGCCTCCAGAACCCGGCAGAAAGTGGGGAACCGTGTGTCTTAACACTAGGTTCCCTCTGCCTACAATGTTGTGTGCGGAATACAGCGTGAAGCTGATTTTATTTGCTAAACTAACCTACAACTTTATTGTGACAATGGGTGAACGTTTATAAGGTATAATTTGGACTTTTTTGCTTTTTTTTAGCACTCTGTATCCCGCACACAGCAGGTTAGGTGGAACCTGAGAACCTGGTGTCAAGACACTCCGAAATCAGTCATATTAAGAACATTAAGACACTTTCGTAATTTTTTTTTATTACTAACTCTAAATAAGATAATACGGTGATTTTAATTATATATACAATGAATTTACAATTATAGTCTGCCCCACACGGCCTCCAGTTGAAATATTTGCAATTTTGTTATAATTTTAATAAAAGAAAATAATTTTTCATATTTTAATATGAATTCCTAACAGCATTTTTCTATTCATTTCAAGTTTTATTGATAATTTTAAAAGCAATAAGCGACAATATGAAACGCCTCCAAGGTCAAAACCATAATGCGACGACATAATAAAACGTGGAGTGTCACTTGTAGCGGAAATATAAACAATATTAAGTTGATTTATGCATTCATAAAATGAGCAATAAATTAATATTTTCTATATTAAAGAACTAAACATCAGTCTGGCTTAGAGTTAATAAAATTGGCAAATAAATGTTAAAATAATTTTATATAACTAATAACTATACAATTTTTTTACTGCTTTTACTTCAAGAAGAAGGAACCTAGTATTAAGACATTCTTTTCCCATTAAGACACTTCCGTTTTCCATTTTCGGCCGAATTAGGTATTAGAAAATGAAATAAAATTAAATTGCTTCACAATGTACCTGCAAAATGTGCGGTAGGCCAATGGAACCTGGTGACACTCCGTTCTCTATTATCAACCCAATTTCAAGACTTTGCGTGATGAGTCGTGGAAATCAATGCCGCACTTTATCTTGTAATAATAGGAAGCGAATCCACAACTGCCTCTGTAGTATATAGAATTTGCAAAGATCGAAAAAGAGAGTTTAGAAGTTGTAAATTAGACTTTTTTGAGAATTTAGAATTTTGTAAGTTTACAAGACCAAACACATATATTTCTACTACTACTGTTTCTTTCAAAAATAAATAAAAAAGTGGCGGAAGAAATATAACAAGTGCTGGTCTCCGAAAATACATAAATGTACATTCTTCATACAAAAGTTCCTCTTCCATAAACATACAAAAATTAAATAATATTTCAGCATAACCAGTGAAACGGACCAAGCCCTTCTCCAACAAGTATGTGACGAAAGCTTTTAGATGGGAACATGAAATGTAAATGTAAATTACATAATTTGCTGTACTCAAGAGGACTGAATGTAACTCTCTCAGTCATCACCATTCACACAAAATGAAAATGTTGTGTTCTGTTACTCTATAGGTAAATAAAATTAATAAATCAGATTCACGCTGTATCCTGCACAAAGTAGGGTAGGCAGAGGGCAGCTAGTGTTAAGACACTCCGTTTCCCACTTTCTGCCGAATTCTGGAGGCATTGCGTGTTGAATGGCAGAACTCAACGCCGGGCTTTGCCTCGAGATCAGAGCGAAGAAATGGAAATATAATTTTAAATAAATATTTCATCTCCTCGAGTGGGGATCAAACCCACAACCAGTCGGTTTTACAGTCATACTTTGTGAAACTGCGCCACGACTCGTCACAACTCTATAGGTATTTAGATTATTATTTTTTCATATATATGTAAGGAATGTATGGAGTCATATAACATTAAAAAATAATTTCCAATGCTTATTTTTTTTTTGTCTTTAAAAAAGTTGATCAAGAAACATTCTATAAACCCCCTTTTCATACATATTATAGTAAAAAATATATTGTACATAATCACGGTCTATACAAATCCTATTTAGAAGAATATAAAAGTTATCACAATTTGATGAAATTTAAGTAATTACAAAAACTATAATAAAATATATGGGACAAAGTAATTCCATCACCCATATAATGCTCTGCCCATATAAATCAAATTAACTTAATTCAGTTTTGTTTGAGGCCATTATGTCGCCTTGCAGGTCCATTGCGTCACGGTGATCTCTGCCTATAGACGCACTGTTTGTAGGTTCGATCCCTACTCGGCGCACAAATTATTTTCATTATCACAGTCTGACAACATAAAGCGTGTCGTCGAGTTTCGTTAATAAACATGCGCTTCTCTGTCTAATAAGTAAATGATAAGTAAGATTTTTTTATTTAGTTAAAGAACTGGCTATCTCTGAAAATAATCTATAAAATACTGCACTATTCCCTATTTCTTAAATTTGAATTGTAGTATTTTTCCGATTATTATTCCAAAAATAAAATATTTCAGAAAATTAAGCTGCAACTTTACTTTACTCTTAATCACCTTGTTAACGTGGCCGTTTCATATCTTAAGTTTTGCCTGAACGTTATAAAAGCAGACCATTATTATTCATATTAGATACAAAATAAATTTAAAATAACCCATTTTATTTTTATAAAAGAAGATATTCAATAAAATAAAAGATGTTACTTGAAAAAATCTGTTAAGTACGAATCGGACTCGCCCATCGAGTCTTCGTACCAATTTCAGAATTGTAGGTCAACGGGAGGTACAACCTATAAAAGTTGACAAATTTAAATTTGCGAGCATGTGCACTCGAATAAGAAGAAGAAACGAGAATGAGTCATACACAACTCTTTATTATCTTGTCTTCACTTTATTATTTATACTTGACCACGGCGGCGAAGCCGTTAAGACATACACATTATAAAAAAAGACTACATTATTATAAAAAATAATAATAGTAATAAGATCGACAAATCACAAGTTTTATCTAAATATAATAATTCAAAGTAAAGTAAATGAATTTATTTAGAGGTTTCTTTATAAATACTTCTTAGTCTATCTTATTTTTACTCTAATAACACTACACGTTCTCGACATTTTGTATGAAAAATGGTCAGCAGGCGGGAGCAATAAATAATTTTGTACACTCTGTATGCGGATCACAACACGTAATATGTGTACAAAACTTAATAAAACCTATTTTCTAGATTTTTTATATAAATGTACCCAATTTAACAAGGTTTTTTTTCGATATTATAATTTTATTATTTCGATATATTATTATTATATTATTGGTATCATTTATCCGGTTATTGGGAAAAGATTTTCGGGTCACGGAATATTATTCCATTTTATAATATAAATGTGGAATCTTAATTTTATAAATAAAATGTTATTATTGCATGTACATACTCTCTATTTGGGAAATGTTTATTATATTTGTAATAATATGAAAAAAAAAATGGCTTTTATAATTTCCAATCTTTTTACATGTTGTGTCAACTCAACTATAAAAAAGTTATAAAATTTAAAAAATAGAACAGTATATTATAATGACTAGTTAACTTAAAAATATATTTTCTTTATGGGGATTAAAATATTCTAAAACTGCAGGAGAACTGAAGAAATAAATGTTAAAATAATACGCCATTGTGACGCAGCGTAAGCTTGTAAGTTGGTTATTGTAGGTCCGATTCCCTCTCAGGAAATGAATTAATTTAATTTTCTTCATCATTCTTGACTTTGGATCAAGCAGGACTAAAAAAATAGAAGAAAAATCGAAAAAAAAATCTTCTTTCTGGAGACTATAAAATCTCACCACATTATCATCTTCTATATTGCTTTCATCCCTCTAATATTAAGGTTAGGAGAAAAGAAAAGGCCACTGACCAGTCTACCAATGACAAACCAAGCATACAGATAACGTTATTAGGCTAGCAAGATTTTTGTAATTTCAACACTAGCTAATAAGGGTGAAACGGACGGCTAGTTAGTATAAAACAGCTTTTTATATATCGATTTTTACAGCATTTACAAGCAAAATCTAAATCTCATATTTTTTTAGTTTCACGCTTTTTTAGTTTCACGCCAGGTAATCAAATTCACGCTGTATCCTGCATACAGCAAGGTAGGCAGAGTCTCAGTGATGATGCACTCTGAATATAGGTATTAAATCTTGAGTGGCGGAACTCAACGCCGCAAAATATCTAACAGTATTTCGCATATGTCCTGATACTTGCGAAAAATAAAAAGAAAAAAAAATATCTTAAATTAAAAGACAATCGTCTACGTAAATAATACAAACGTCAAGCAATTATAGTAATCTTTATTTTTCTGTTCCTATACAAAAATATATACAAACAATTAAAATAATAGTCATCTAGTTTTTAATATGAGAAGCCAGTCGTGGCGCAGGGGCACAAAATGTGACTGTAAAACCGACTCGATTCCCACCCGAGGAGATGAAATATTTACTTAAAATTTATATTTCCATTTCCTCGCTCTGGTGTCGAGGTTAAGCGCGGCGTTGAGTTCTGCCACTCACCACGCAATGTCTGCAGAATTCGGCAGAAAGTGAACAGAGTGTCTTAATACTAGGTTCGCTCTGCTCTGCTGTTCGCCTGCTATGTGCGGGATACAGCGTGAAGCTGATAAAAAAAATAGTTTTTAATATTTTACTTTATACTTACAAAGAAAAACACTTTGGCATTTTCTAGTAATACCTTCCCACGCCGTTTGATTTAGCGCTAATTAAGTTTGGGTAGGCTTCCTAAGCCGGTACTTAGTTTCAGCTTTAGGCTTAGTAAAAGAGAAATATAAAGAGATTTAAGTCTTCTTTTGCTTATTTTATTGTATTCTAGTAATATAGTTGAAGTTTTTTTTTTTGGAAAAATAAACATAATATATAAGACCCTACTAATAATTATGTCTTAGCGGATAAGTCCCGACTGACATTAATTCTAAATATAAAAACGTCTGGTTGAGTGGTTATAAAACAAGTAAACTGTAAACAAAACAAAAAACTGGACGGCATAAACTAGATTATTATTTCCAGGTACATTCGCGACATCAAGACAAATCCAACGATGTATTATTTAGCTCAGCTGGTTTAATAATTACAAGGGAAGAAATTACATACATACGTGCTAAAATCATACCCCAATTTTGGGCTTCGCGCCTTGTGTGCAAAAGATGTAATCATAAAGTAAATTTCCTCGAGCGAACAAGTTATGTAAGACTCAGGGACAGTTGGATGTAAACCGTCCACACTACCTCCTAAAACCTCACGGTGCTCCTCTTCACCACCTCAGGCCGGGACTACGGGAACCAAGGGATTAATCATTAAAAAGCAGACTCTAAATTAAGATATGAGAGTCAACGTTACAAATGATGAACTTTCACAAAGCCTGGTAATGTTATGACCAACGGACAGGTAGGTAGGAAATAATAAAGAACCAAAGTTTAAGTCGAGGCCGAAATTTAAAAAGAAATTAAACATTTCATGACCCGATTGAGAATCGAACCCACAACTTTTGCGTTTATGCAAGTATAATAAGTTACATAGAAATAATTAACGTGAGATATCGAGTTGAAATTCAAACCATATACTCAAATTTACGGTCGCATAATTTCCTGAAAAAATAAGTTTAAATGATAAAGAAACGAATAATTTTCTAGATATATTCAGTCAGAACTTAATAAAATCATAGAAAATAACAACAGGCATATGTTACAAAAAAAAATATTTAATCTGTCAGTTGCATTTTGACATTTGATTTACGAACGTAATAAAGGCAATGTTCACCAATGTGTAATATTCAATACTTTTTCTATGTCCACTACAAATTGTATTGACATTTTCTTAATAAAGAAAGAAAAACTTATATTTTTTTATAAGTTTATGTTCATGTTCTGTATTTCGCACATAGCAGAATAGTCAGAAACTTGGATTTATATTTTATGTTCAGTCAATATTTACAATAAAATTCTGATTGAATTTTATATTTACATAGCAAACGCACATGTATTTTAATGTATATAAATAAGGAGAACGTTGTAATGCAGAGGCACAAAGGTGCGACTGTAAACGCAACTGTCGGGTGTTCTATTCCTTATTATTATTCATATTTTCTTTTCCTGGCTCTGGTGATGGCGCAATACGCGGCGTTGAGTTTCGCCAGCCAACACAGAATACACCGAGAATTCCGGGTAAATTGGAAATGAAAATGTTGTAATGGAAATGGAATGTCTTAAAATTAGGTTCCCAGGTTCCCCCTGCCTACTTTACGAATAAAAGTGTGAAGCTAAGGAAAGAATACACAATTAAAATCTCTACATATGAATTCATAAAAGCCTAGAGCAAAACTGCACCACAACACACAAACCACTTTGCTAATTAACTCAATATCATTAAAGGAAATCATTAATACTTATTTATGTGTTCAAGTAACGATCCCATATATGTCGTTTGATAATGTATATGGCTATATTGTTACTGAACAAAGAGTCGACTTTGGTTCTGTAGAGGTTTATTACTTCCTACCTTCCCGTCCGTCGGCCATTACGTTACCTGGCTTTGTGAAAGTTCATCATTTGTAGCGTTTGACTCTTATATCTTAATTTAGAGATTTTTTTTTATTTTCACATCACTAGTAATAAAAGGGCAGACATAAAGTATAGTGTTCAGTCACTCTGTTCTCAACTTTACTTGTAAATCTTCAGAATTATGGTTCTATTAATATGTAGTAGAAATATGTAAAACTCCTTAAAGAATTACAACAACAAAAATAAGTTGTAACGAGTGGGAATCAAATCCACAGATTGTCACGTTTACAGAGAGAGGCACGCTAGTGCCCCATGTCCCACGACTGGCCTCTTATTACTTAAGATAATCATATATGACTATATATCGTTTAACAATATCATTATAATATAGTTTGTGAAACCACCTAACATATTGAGTTTAAGTAATTTTGCTGGTTTTACGAACATAAAGCGGAAGAAGACGTTATTTATATCAATTACTATCACCACAACCAACTTTTACAGTTTGATGCATCAATGCACTCGAGCTTAGAACATTCAGGATCCCTTTTTCTATTTATATATATTAAGAAAAAGTTAGTCTAGTGATTAAAACACAGGTTGTGAGTTCACTTTCTGTTTGGAAAAATTAATGTCTGAAATATAATATGAGAAAAATATTTTTTTGGAAAACGTACAAAAACTTGAGCGTAGCGAGATTTGAACCCACACCTCTAGAAATCCAGATTTCTAAATTTTGGGAAAAAATTAGGAAAGAAGTAAGAAGATTTCTTTCCTTATTGTGAAATAATACTTTAAAAAAGATTAAAAATTGACGAGGAAGCCTATCAGCTAAACTTTATATGATATGAATATAATGTCTTAGGTACGTGTGACTGTAAATGCGACTGTTGTGAGTTCGATTACCACTTGGGATAAAGAAGGATTTTCATAAGAAATTATTTGAATTTCAAGGAAGTATTTTCATATTTAAATTTCCTCGCGCTAGTAACAAGGCAAACCGCAGTGTTGAGTTCCACCATTCTCACGCAATGCCTCGAAAATTCGGCGGTATTTGAAAACGGAAGCGCCCTAATAGGAAAAGAGTGTTTTAACAGTAGATTCCAGGCTAACTGCGAAATACAGCATGATATTAAAAAAAGTAAAGTCTTTTCTGGAGAAGGTTTCGAACATCCTATCTAAAATGTCAGACCCAGGAAATTATCAAATTTAAAAGTTTACGTAGCATTTTTAAAAAAATATATTGTATATATAAATCCTTAAACATCATTGTTTCTTTTAACAACTTACGGCCAAAGGGCAGGAAATGGAAGTAAACTAAGCTGCGGACAGCAATTAGTAGCCAATATGTGTATCTAAGAATAAAGTTAGCAATTTCAAATATTCAACAAAGCATTTGATATTGGTAGTTGAAATAAACCGAAATCGTTATAAAAACAGAGAAATAAAAAGAAACTAAGCGGTAAAACGGAATACGTAACAAAAATACGGAAATATACCTAAAGAAAAAATACATATAGTTTGCATGATCGACTTTCATATGACAAAAAGCGACATAACCCAGATTAAAGACCAGTGGCGCTTGAATTTTTTTAAGGTCAATGTTAACATTGCGAGAGTAAAATATTCAAAAGAACATTTAAATACATTTTTTACTTTGGAACCTAGTTACAAGACACCTTCCCACTTTCCTCC
>DWQW01005661.1:0-17435 GCA_018249695.1 Heliconius erato demophoon
GGGTTTTTCCTTACACGGGTAATACCCGCTACGTAAGTCCTTAGTTAATTCACTGGTTGAGGTATTTGTTCCTTTGGTTGGTAGTCGGAGATGTAATGAGTTTAGTTGTGTGTTCAACGTCATTTTACGTTAGGTTATTGACACCTTAAGGAATATTGCCAGATTAGAATATTAACACAAAAAATACAAAAAGTATATATATTTTAAATATTATTTATTCTTGAGGCCAGTCGTGGCGCAGCGGCACGAAGTGTGAATGTAAAACCGACTGGTTGTGGGTTCTATCCCCACTCGAGGATATGAAATATTTACTTAAATTTATATTTCCATTTCTTCGCTCTGGTATCGAGGCAAAGCGTGGCGCTGAGTTCTGCCACTCAACAAGCAATGCCTCTTGAATTCGGCAAAAAGTGGCAAACGGAGTCTCTTAACACTAGGTTCCCTCTGCCTATCCTGACGTGTGCGGGATACAGTGTGAAGCTGTTTTTTTATTAATAAAAGATAAATAAAATAAAAAAAATAAAAATTAGCTTCACGCTATATCCCGCACACAGCATACCCTGCTGTTCGTTACAAAATGGATATCTGCCTACCGGCAGAGGGAACCTAGTGTTAAGACACTCCTTTCCCCACTTTCTGCCGAATTCAAGAGGCATTGCGTGTTGAGTGGCAGAACTCAACGCCACGCTTAACCTCGACACCAGAGCGAAGAAATGGAAATATAATTTTAAGTAAATATTTCATCTCCTCGAGTGGGGATCGAACCCACAACCAGTCGGTTTTGCAGTCACACCTCGTGCCGCTGCGCCACGACCGGCCTCAAATAAAATATTAATAAAAGATAATATACAATTATAGAAATAAATAAATGACTATTATAAAACAAACGTAGCTGGTTTAAACTCAAGAACATTTTGACTACCTCCAACAAATTTGATGTAACCACGCAAGTAGATAGCAGAAACTTCGTCGACATAGATACAATCTTTTTCAATCCGCCTCCCAATTCGGCACTACATAATCTCTGGGGAAATTCCCCAAAATCAGCTTTTCATTAATTGCAAACCACCCTTATCGCCTCCTACAAACTGCCACTAAAATAGTCTAAGATGTGGCAGTTAAAAAATGTAATTGTTCAATCATAACTAAATTATTTATTATCATTATTATTGCAAAGCTTAATATATTATTTTATGATATAGAAAAGTGTAGCTTTATCCACGTGACGGTTGTATTTCCGATACTCACTTGCAGTATATATTAAAAATTATATTTAAATGTCCTCAGCTCATCGAGACAAAACTAGGCGTTCCAAAATGGATGGGGACGTAGGGAACGAATTGTATTAATATTAGGTATGTTGAATCCTCCCCCCACTAAATGTGGGCTATGCAAGATATAAAACATATTCTCAGCCTTTTGGACTACAAATAAGATGTTCATCTGATGCCAGATTAATTTATTAGACAGCGGCAGAGTCGCTGGATGAGGGAATTGATTTAGTTATTAGCGTCATACTTAGGCTCTTGACAACTTTCCCGAGTAACGGTTTTCCTGTTCCTTGCTATATTGCAATACTATTTACGATCAGTAATATGGACCACTTCAGTCTCGTGTTTGGATTTTTACACATATTTTCTTTGGGTTCCGTACTTTTTAAGGAAAAAAGGAACCCTTATAAAATCACTTTATCCGTCTGTCTGTTAAGAGTCTTTATCTCAGGAACGCTTGAAGATATCTATTCTCACACTCAGATCTTGACCTTGATTTCCTGAAAGAATCTTTTATCTACATATACTTAAAAAAAGATATGGATGGCTGTTTATATCGCAAAACACGCGTATTTCGACAATATAAAGAGAATCAAAATTAATAGGGTACTTATGGTTGACCTATGTATTATGAAATTTGGCAGCTAGGATCCACAGGTAGTATTATTTAAGAGAAAAAAAAATGAAAACCATGTATTTGTAGTTAAATCCGAGAAAATTTATTTATTTGGTTTGCTTTATTTCCGAAAAGTTGTCCACACGTAGTTGGGTAGGCACAGGGAGCCCGGTGTTAAAACACTCCGTGCCTCATTTTCCGCCTTGCGCCTTCACTTTGCGTGTAGAGTAGCGTAACTCAATGCCGCGCTTTGACTTCAAACCAGAGCGAAGAAATAAAAATATTAAATATATTATTTCCTCGAGTGGGAATTCTCATTTACAGTCCCACGCCTGTGCACTAAGTGTAAAATAAATAACAGTTACTTTTAAGGTTCATTATTTGTGAAAAATAATATTTTATTTAAACAGCCTCTTTAAAGAAAAATGCTTTTGGCATTGTGGTTTAACCGCAAATGTTCCATTCTGACCAGAAACGTTTATTTTCATGTTTGTAAGGTAAAAATGGTAAAAAAAAAGATTAAAGAAGAATTTTCGATTATTTTTGTATATTTTTCACGTTTATTTCCATATTAGAATAGAAAAATGTGAATAGGCAAGATATTGAATATCCTCTTTTTTTTGTTTTTTTTTTGACATGTAGCCCTATATATTTTTTTATACTTGAACACTAGTCATTAAATTATTTAGTATGTATTATTAATAATATAGGTATTAGTAACATAATTCAATTATTACTAACAGATATATTATTATAATTGGTTTATATAGCTTATATAAACCAATTATAATAATATATATATAACTATTTATTGTTACAAATGTACACGCAATACCTCCAGAATTCGGCAGAAAATGGGGAGCGGAGTGTCTTAACACTAGGTTCCCTCTGCCTACCCTGCAGTGTGCGGGATACAGCGTGAAGCTGATTTATGTACAGTCCAATATCACTATAACTTTGAACCCAATATACCACAAACAAACATTCAAAATAAGAATTATCGAAAATTATTAAATAACAAAAAAAAAAGATCTACTAAGCACTTTATGATGAGACGTGACAGAACACAATCAAGACAGCACTTCCGCCCATTTACGTGACGCCGCCGAGATAGAAATATTACTGGAACTCGATATTGCGCATATTGCTGATTTAGATGAGCCGTTGGACACTTGTCGGTGGATTCCCTCTTTTATCTCTATTCTTAGTAATATTATAAAGATAAGGAGTTTGGGTTTTTTCCTTTGGTTGGTTGAACGTGCTGATTATAGAAAATACTGGTTGCTATTAAATAATTCTTATTATGTTAGATAGTCCATTTGTCAAGGAAGGCAAATATAGTCTACTAGGGGGTGCGCGCGGCTTCGCCCGCTTATTAGGAGTGAATTCTAAAAAAACCACGAAACACGTGTTCAATAAAATATTTTTAACAGTCTGAATTTAAATTTTTATAAAAATCGGTGGCGATTTAAAGATTTTTCCATATGAACTTTCAACTCCTTATTTGCACCCTTAGGGGGTCAATTCTTAAAAACCATGAAACACGTGTTCAATGAAATATTTTTAAGAGTCTGCATTTAAAATTTTATAAGAATCGGTGCCAATTTAAAAAAAAATCCATACAAACTTTCAACCTCTATTTCATTCATTTAGGGTTAAAATTTTTCAAATTCCCTTCTTAGTGGATGTCCAGAATATGAAAATAAACATCTGCCCAAATTTCACGTTTCTACCATCAACGATTACGGCTCTGCGTGCGTCTTACCTCAGTCAGTCAGCACAAGTCCTTTTATATATATAGATATTGGATCAGGGTAACGTTAGAGGCCACAAGTGTGTGACTGTAGACGCGACAGTTTGCGAGTTCGATTTCCACTTCGCTCTGATATCGAGGCAAAAGCGCGGCGTTGAGTTCCGCTACTCAAAACATAATTCTGCTAAAAGTGGGAAACTATATGTGTTAACACTAGGGTCCTACCTGCATCAATATGAAGTAATCTACCACCAGTCAGAGTTACCTGGGGCGCATATGTCTCGTATGCATACTACACTCAAATATGTCCATTTGTCCATTAAAGCGAAGTCGTTAATCTTCTTGAGTGGGGATCGAACCCACAACCAGTCGGTTTTACAATCACACTTTGCCGCGACTGGCCTCAATGACCTATTATAATTAATTATAACTTATATTTTAGAGTTGCCACCAAAAATTTTATAATTTTCTCTTATATACCCATTGCTTTTTGTGAAGTAATTAACCTCGCCATCCTATTATAAGGATTATATACCAGTTTTGCACAACGCTAAAGACAATTAGCACCCATTACATTACCCATTGCGGAGACGTTGACTTCGTTTACTACAAATGCGTGAACATTACAAGCATTCGCTGTGTTTTAACTCGAAAAAATAAATGTTTCCCAGCCAAAATATACTAAAGTACAATATCTCACATATAGCAGGATGAGTGGAAGGAACCTGGGAACCTATTATTAAAGGACTCTGCTTTCATTAACACACTTCCGTTAACCCCCTGTCCGCCGAATTCTGAAGGTTCATTGCATGTTGAGTGGCGGAACTCACCGCCGCCTCTATTCCAGAGCAAAGAAATGAAAATATTAACTATTTCATTTCTTTGAATGGTAATCGAACCCACAACCTGTCGCGTTTACAATCACACGTTGCCCCTGCGCCACGACTGATCTCAGATATGAAATAAAATTAATAAAATTCAAAACAACGGTTTAATCTAAATATATATTATAATAGAATTTGAAACTGTAATAAAAACACGACGCGTGAGAAGTAGCACAATATACATTAACACTTCAAATACTATTCACACCCAGAGATACCATCAAAAAGAGCCATGTCTTAACTAAACAAATACCTACTTAAACTCATAAAAACAAAATTTCACGCCTTCATTATACCTAATATAGAACATCTACAGCAGATCGTATCTAAATTGCGACAGAGACAAAGGCGGCGTAATTTCGAAAGCGACACATTCTCCTGCGCTTGGACGCGAAACAGCTTAATATTTATCTTTGTAGTATAAATGGGTTGTGGAATGTAATTAAAAAGGACCCACCGGAGGCTTCGACTGGCGTTTTGTAAAGTACAAGATGCTAGTTAATGGCTTCGCCGACCGCGCGATAAGGAACGTACAGTCGTAAATTGTTACGAAAGCAGAAAACACCTCGTCTAACATTAGGTAGCGACCCGAATACGTGATTATAGTTTAATGTTTTTTTTTCAGCTTCACGCTATATATCCCATGTTGCAGGGTAGGCGGAGGGAACCTGGGAACGTAGTGATAAGACACTCCGTTCCTATTAAGGCACTTCCGTTCCTCACTTTCCTCCGAAGTCTTGGGGCATTGTGTGTTGAGTGGCGGAATTCAACGCCGCGCTTCGCCTCAATACAGGAGCAAAGAAATAAAACTAATCAAATTTCATTTCCATGAGCGGGCATTAAACCCATAACCTGTCGAGATTACATACTCTCTCGTCTCGTGCCACAACCGGCCTTAACTATAATTTTATGTTTTAAGCGAATATTGCAGATAATATTTACATGTATTTTTCAACAATTTTTAATAAATATCACAAACCTATACTATTTCAAACCTTTCTGACTTGAAACAGACAAAAATATCACACAAAATAAAGAGAAAAATCTATGAAAATGATCACGATTCAAAAAGATTGAGAGAGAGAGAGAGAGAGAGAGAAGATTCGTTAAAAATTTTGCCGGATGGCGCCTTTTGCGTCCTAAACTGCTTTGCACAGCGATGTGTGCTCGGGGCAAACGATCCACGTTCTGTTTGCCCTCGCGACCCTCACGCCGTACTGTTTTCGAAATTGAACCAACTTTTCAATTTTACGTTTCATTCCACGTCCGACTCCACGGGTGTGTTATTTAAAAGAAACAATTGGGCGTAGTGTCATATATGTATGTATATATGTTTGTATGTAGCTTTGTCGGTATTTCCATACGTTTGTCAATTCCAATATTGGATGTAAATTGCATTTTTATTTTGTGTAACGTGAAACGGAGTATAGCTATATTATTTCAAACTGTTTGTTTGCAAGAGGAAAAGCTAATTTAAATAAAAGAGAAATTCGAGAGAAATCTATATATTTTTTTCTATTTATCTAAATTATTAACGAAATATATATGTCTTTCTATGTAAATGTAAAATTTTAGTTTCGCTGAAATCATCAACATCTTTCCTTAAAAAAACTGAAAAAAATATTTTATTCTTTCTCTCGTACAATTTCTCTTTTCTTCCTTTATCATTGCTTCCTGTTCATAATTCACATACATTATAGTGTTAAATAAAATTGACTTAGTATGGTCACTCTCATTTAACACAATTCTTCATGTCACAATAATAATCAAGTATAAAAATAAGTATAAATAATAAAAAGTTAAAACTTAAAAGTAAAAGTTAAATCTGCAGGCAATACGTGTACAGTGGCCGGAACTTAACGCCGCGCTTTGCCTTGACACCAGAGTGAAGAAAATAAAAATATTTCATTTCCCCGAGTGATAGATGAACCCACAACCGGGACAGGTAGTGGGTTCGTCTGTTTACAATCACACCTTGCGCCCCTGCGCCACGACTGACCTCTATTTCCTTTCTTAATCAAATATTTTCACTATATCAAATATATCCATTGGTACTTTTACGATGTAATCGACATGAAAACACAATTTTCACGACACGTTGCGATAGATATATCAACGAAAACTATAAAAGCTGATTCACAGCTGGCGTTATACGACATGGCAAGTGTGTACAAGCGATATTTCTCCTAAACTGGACACTAAAGTGTCACGATCGCGAGCGACATCGTGGAAAGTTTACGAGAGCCGGTGATGAGGCCGCGGCGTAAATCTCTCCGAATAGTTAGTTGTGGACTATGAATAATATGGAATAAAGTTACATTTGCTGAGAATATTATTATAAGCCCCGTCGTCGCGATAAGGTACGACTATGCAATAAGTGTGTGTAAGCGGTGCCGGTTGTGGGTTCGATTCCCACTCAAGGGAATGAATGAATTATTGTCTTCATCTCCGCTTTATCCCGCACATCGAAGTAGCGTTAAAACACTCCGATCTCAGACAATTTTTAAAATTAAATACTCAAAAAAGCCTTACTTAGGTATATACTGAAATCATTTAAAACTTTCGCATGCATTCATCGAAAAGACTTCCAAAGGGAAGATAAAAGGCGAACGTCCACAAAGAGTGATGCAAAATAAAAAGAGTTTTATATAAAAAAATACACGTTGGAATTAAAACGCCGGTTTAAAAGCAACCACCTGTAGGATCACAAGCTTCATTCGGTTTAAATGGTCTTTATGGTGAGTATTTTCTAAATGCTACAATTAGGGAAAGGGCGGTCTTTATATTTTAATTATCATTTTTTTTAATTAAAATATATTCGACAGTAACGAAGTATTCATCGTATTCGATTTATTACAAATTTTTTGTTTTTTTTTGAGGGCCATTGATTAAATATATTATTTTAATCTATATTCTTAACGTTATCGTAATACGTTATATGTATAAACAGGGCGTAAAACGATCGACGGTACAACGGTTGTCTATGGGTAGAGAACCAAGGTATGGATCATTTCGACCCCATGTATGTTCAGTGAGTTTCAGTGTTTCAGCAGATTTAAGGCAAAATGTGTTTTTTTGGAAAAACAAATACAAATCCAGCCTGACTGTTGCGTCTGCGGTCGTGATTTTATTTCTCAATATAGCTCAAAAGTATGCCTTTTGTATCACATTACAGTTTTAAACTATCGATTGATAAATCTTGGAAATAACATGAAACAAAAATAAATTTCAAATAAGTGAAATTTTACAAAAACAAAAAGTTTCAAGGGCTGTAGCGAAATAAATTACCGGTGATTTTTTTCTAAAAGTAATTTGAAAATCTACTAGTATTTATATAGAATAATTAATAAAAGCTTTATAGGCGTAGAATGATAACGTGTTATAAAATGTACTCGAATCATGGAAACAGTAAAAAAAAAATTTTTTACGAGAGTTGACTATATTCAAAGAGATTTTTTTAGTTATTTACATAAATGTTTGCGTTTTTCACCGGCCTACTATAAAAATACAATGTTTATAGAGTACAAATATTTCGATATTGCAAAGCTATCCTGGCACAAGCCGTGAATGCACTTGGATAGTGGTTAGTACTACCTTTCACACGCTGGAGAAAGAATATCATTTCAAAATAGTTTCACAAACGTACAAATGATTTTTTAATTATAAATATACAAGTTTTTTTACAGCTTGAGCAAGTACTCTTAAACTTCAAAGCTTATTTATCTTTGGTTTAAAGTAAGTTTTCCTATTTTCTCTTATTTGCGCTACTGTAGATAATAATTTTATTTTTGTAATGAAAAATTGTGTATATCTCGGTATGGCAGTCGCCACTTGCTTTATTTAGGAGCAAGACTTGAAAGCTAAACAACTGTACTGTCGGACGAACCAAGAAATCAGACACAAAATCCAGCTTTTACAATAAATTTATTTACACTTGTTATATACACATATACTCTCGTAGTCACAATATTGAAATATGAATTGTAATGACAAGTTGTCTTGACAATATCTTAGAACGTAATGAACATGAGTGCCGTGTCGTTTGTGCTTACATTGAAAATCCACCGGAAAAGACGCAGCACACTACCGCCACTTAATACAATCGACAATGGAAACAATATCAAATGACGTATTCATAATTACAGTGACACCTATTACTACACTATAAGTAACTTATGCTAACAATATTATACTAGCGGCCCACGCGCGGCTTCGCCCGCATACCACCCATAATACTTTTATTAAGCTGCATTTGCCAACAGATTAATACATTCAATCATGAACAACTTACCTGTGTGGGCTTGAGAGGATGTCATCGGCGGCAAGAGCGCCCCTTGCAAAGCTAGGCTTGCCGCAGTAAACAGAGCGTTGAATATTTTTAATTTTACATTTACTTATCTTCATAAAAAAATCTTTGATTATGGAATAAGTTTCGCTCGTAATTTTCAATATCCATGTCAAAAAAGTGATTCTGAGAAACATTTTTGTCACGGTGTCGCGGACTTTTGTTAAAGGAGAATATTTTTGTCATACAATGTATTGTATTTTACTATTTTTGCAGTGCAGGCGTTTAAAGCAATTCGATAGCGTTCATTAGTATTGTTATATCGCCCACAGCAATCTTAGAAAATGTAGCTTTCATACAAAACAAAATCTTGAGATCTTAGTGTTTAAACAAACAAACTCTTCCGCTTTATTATATTAGTATAGATATATTCATTACAAATATATATTATATATTTGTTATATATTATATTTTTGTATATAATCATTAAAACTTTACAAACTTTGAATACTAACTTTTGATACTTATAAGAAGATTTTTACAAATCTTATTTCACTTTGTCTCAAAAGGTATATAAAAATAAATAATTCCCCCTAGAGGGAATCGAACCCATAACCGTTTACAGTCAACCCACTGCACCACAACGACGTACCACCACCATTAATTAAACCAACGTATTTATACATAAACAGGTAAAGTTAAATTCATAAGGTATTGTGTTCCGCAACAAGATTGTTGTTGAGTTTAGGTGAGAACTTTTAATGAGACGAACTCGAACTAACCTTCAACTTTTAATTATTACCTTAACGTTAGTCGCGGTTAGATCCCGTAACTCGCGACCTATCTTGTATATATTGTTGTAAATATTAATTTCACACTGTATGTGTTATTTAGATGTAGGATTGGATGATATGTGTACCGAATGTATGGTTTTATGAAAAAAAAATATACGTCACGCTGTATCTCGCATATAACAGGGTAGGCAGAGGGAGGCTAGTGTTAAGACACTCCACTCAAACACACAAAAAACGTTCCTAAAAAAACTTAAAAAAAAAATCAGCTTCACGCTGTATTCCGCACACAGCAGGGTAGGCAGAAGGAAACTAGTGTTAAGACACTCCGTTCCCAACTTTCCGCAAGGGTCTGGAGGCATTGCGTGTTGAGTGGCGGAACTCAACGCCGCGCTGAAAAACTATCGGTGTATCTATATTAACATGAATAATAAAGTTTTTACATTATCTAAGATTGATTTGTATCCGCTTCTATATATATATATATATATATATATATATATATATATATATATATATATATATATATATATATATGAAATAAAATAAATGTCAATTTTGCTTTTTTTTTGCAATTTCGTATGGTATAAAATATACATAACGAGAAAATAAAAAACGGATTTAGCAGATTTACATTGTAAGCCGACGTAACGTTAAATTAATTCTAATCATTAATGACAACAGTTAACCGATTTTAACAATACCTATTTATACGGAACAAAATCTGTTAAATTCAGAGAAATATATATTTATATTAATAAAATGTATTATATATTAACTTGGATCCGCCACATGGCATGTACCTACACGGCGGGTGGAGCTGAGCGAAGCTATTTTGCGTAAAAATTTGCGAAAACTGCGAAATTTTCCCTTTTGTTAGCTCTATGGGAGACATTTTGATCATTTACTAAAAAAACTACAATTATAATTACATTTTTTTACCAAATTACTTTGCTGGGATCACCGTGTAGTCCACAACGTTTCTGAAAAATTTTAGAGCAGTAGGTTTAACGCTCTAGGAGGAGTATTACGAGCATTACAACGAAACATACTTTGGACCAGTAAGAGCTTCGCTTCGCTTTAATAAAATCAAAATTAAATCAGCTTCACGCTGTATCCCGCACACAGGAAGACAGGCAGAGGGAACCTAGTGTTAAGACACTCCGTTCCCCACTTTCTGCTGAATTCTGGAGGCATTGCGTGTTGAGTGGCAGAACTCAACGCCGCGCTTTGGCTCGACACAAGAGCGAAGAAATGGAAATATAAATTTAAGTAAATATTTCATCCCCTCGAGTGGGGATCGAACCCACAACCAGTCGGTTTTACAGTCACACCTTGTGCCCCTGCGCCACGACTGGCCTCAATAAATTACAATACATAAATAGGCATAGTACACCAAAAAAAAAGTTAACTTAAAAAAATGATAAGTCACGAAATCTATTAAAAGACAATGCCTTTCGAGACAACTATTAAGCTTTCCAATATGCGGATACACGAATCATTTACGAAAATTAAAAGCATACATTTTGATAAATCGACGCTATTGTGAACTGAAACGTTCACAAGAATTAGATTGTAGCTTGAAATTAAAGAAATTTTAATAACAAAGGAAAATAGTTCTAGTCTTTAGTTGAACAATATAAAACCAAAAGCTCAATTTAATTTAATTAAATATAATAAAAACTTGTTACTAAGAAATTTTGGCCTCATTGCGTATCCAGCATAATATAATAGCCATCGTGGCACAGTAGAACAAGCGTGTGACTCTAACGCGACGGTTATAGGTTTGATTCCCACTTGGAAACATGAATAATTATTTATAAATATTTTAAAAAAGGAAAGCAAAGCGTTGAGCTCTGCCTATCCTGTATATAATATGGAGGATACAGCGTGAAGCTAAAACAAAAGACTTGCTCGTCAATAAAAGTAGTTGATAACATCACACTTTGACTAACTAAACTGATAACATTTATATATTTTATACATTTTAATATAAATTTACTTCATTCAAACCAACAACTATCGCGTTCAGTATAACTAATACCTATGAGCTACTCTATAATAATAATAAATTGTGTTAAATATCATGACTACAATTTTTTTTATCAGCTTCACGTTGTATCCCGCACACAGCAGGGTAGGCAGAGGGAACCTAGTGATAAGACATTCCGTTTTCCACTTTCTGTAAATTCTGGAGGCATTGCGTGTTGAGTGGCAGAACTCAACGACGCGCTTTGCTTCGACACCAGAGCGAAATCAAATCAGCTTCACGCTGTATCACGCACACAGCAGGGTAGGCAGAGGGAACCTAGTGATAAGAAATTCCGTTTCCCACTTTCTGCCGAATTCTGGAGGCATTGCCTGTTGAGTGGCAGAACTCAACGCCGCCCTTAACCTCTGAAATATAAATTTAAAAAAATATTTCATCTCCTCGAGTGGGGATCGAACCAACAACCAGATTTATTGAAGATGCGAAAATAGAAAATTGAAATTAAATTAAATTAAATTTATATCGAAGCAAACAAACAGTCGATCGAGCTGATGCTAGACAAGATTAATGACAGGCGAAATGAAATATACGGCGGTGGAGTTTATCACGCGAACTTTGGGGTGCGGTCGACACTTGATAATCGATCGTCTTGTGTGGTTAATGTGTGGTTATATATGTATATATATAACTAATTGTATGTATGTATCTGAGTAATAGTGACACTGTTAGTATGTCTGTACCGCGCACAATAGTTATGGGTTCGATCCTTTTTAAAGGTTTAAATATCAAATATATCTTTATTTTCCTGGTGTCGTGCCGCTTAATCTAGCGTTATACTCCGTTACTTAATACGTAGGAATAGGAATTTTGGGTAGTGTGTGCCCACCCCAGAATATTCTTGTGCCTATAACGGAATACTATAAAAAACACCCTGACAACAAAGAAATACCTTACAGGAACATATCCATTTAAAGCTAAGGCCGCCCTCAGGAATTACCTCCAGATACATCATAGATATTGTCTCAAAAATATCATCACTCGAGGAAGTGAAATATTTAATAATATTTGTTCCCCCAGATAACGAGGTAAAGCGCGACGTCGTCGACTTCCGCCACGCAACACGCAATGCCAAGAATTCAGCGGAAACTGGGGAAGTGTTCTAATAAGAACGGAGTATCTTAACATTAGGTTCCCCGGTTCCCTCTGACTGCCCTGTTATATAAGTGGCATACAAGCGTGAAGCTGAAAAAAATCTTCATCACCTTCTAAAAACATTCATATTTTACTTTTATTTTAAGCTACAATCTATAAGTTACTTTATAATTTAGTTTACACACTACCGTATCACGATCAATTTATATTTATAGACGTATAAATCATGTTTTTTCCCGTGTATCAGGAGTGTAATTTATTTTCAATTTTACGTGACGCAGATACCGCCGCGCGTGACGGATGGCATCCGCGTGACATGTAAATTAAATATTAACTATTCATACATACATATAATGAACGTACAATAACTTGTGATTTTTCCAATTATACTTTAATTAAATTTTGATTACTAATATTGTAAAATTGAAGAGGTTTGAATTTAATTTTTTTGTGTAGGATTGGCGATTTATTCAAGAATATTAAAAAAATAAATAAATAAATCTGCTCCACGCTGTATCCCGCACACAGCAAGGTAGACAGAGGGAACCTAGTGTTAAGACACACCGTTCCCTACTTTCCGCCGAGTTCTGGAGGCATTACGTGTTGAGTGGCGGAACTCAACGCCGCCCTTAGCCTCGACACCAGAGCGAAGAAATGAAAATATAAAGGTAAGTAAATATTTTATCTCCTCGAGTGGGGATCGAACCCACAACCAGTCGCTTTTACAGTCACACTCTGTAACCCTACGCCACGACTGGCCTCAATAATATTACTATGGATAAATACATATGAAGCTAAATATCGCTAATCATCGTCATGATCAATGTGATCCACTGTACCTGCGCTGCCGTCATACATAATTTTTACTTATAAGAAGTCAAAAGTAGGTAGTGATTTACATTCTCCATTTAATGTTATCTAACAAAATAAATATATTTTTATTAAAAAAATTATAATCTTTTTTTTTTGTATATTAAACCACACACACACACACATTTCACCACAGTGTGACCACTTCAGTCAGTACTCAATCACATAACAATATAAAAAAAATATCCCGAGCAGAAATCGAACTTGTAACCTAATAACAGTAAGCATAGATTCAAAAGTTATTTAAAATCAATCAATCAGCCAAAATGATGGAGAATTAACCAAAACTCAAAATTTAACGGCACATTTATTAAACACCAAATAAATATAATAATTATTAACAGCCATATTTTGTAGAAGAATTATAAACCAGCACAAAAAAATAATATCATATGTTGAGTTCATTCCAGAGCAACGATCATATGACTATCGGATGAAATCTAATTTTCAAATGAACGAGCAGCCATTCATCGATTTTATATTAATACTGTTTCCTTTGCTTTAGACGTATTATATTTTATTACAAAATATTTTTATAGTGAACCTAGTATATAATAGTATAAGTTTCAGGAATTTAAAATGATTTATTTGCTTAGAAGAGCCAGAGGCCAGTCTTGGCGCAGGGGCGCAAAGTGTGACTGTAAAATCGATTTTTGTTGATTCGATTCCCACTCGAGGAAATGAAATATTTATTTACATTTATATTTTCATTTCTACGCTCTAGTGTCGAGGCAAAGCGCGGCGCGGAGTTCCGCCACTCAACTCGCTTCCACAACTTAGCGGAAAGTTGAGAACGGAGTGTCTTAACACTAGGTTCCCTCAGCTCACCCTGCTGTGTGCGGGATACAGCGTGAAGCTGATTTATTTTTATTCAATGGGTTCCACTTCTCGACACGAAATACATTTTAACAAGCACAAACTGCAGAACATAGCGACTTAGCGGGACACAATCAAAAGAGAAACTTCAAGGTCCAATCCAGGGCCAAGCACCATCAATAAGAGAACGTGGGAAATCTCTTCTCAACACGGAGGCAATGAGCATAATAATTTGGCAACAACTTTGCGCATGTCACGCGATATTACGTGACACTAATGAAGGCGTGATTACTTCTCTTATTGCCGTGAAGACATGGTGTGTCACGTCGATGTTAATTATAGAGAACAAACACACCCCGTCACCGCGATCCCATAAACACGGATTCGAATTGAGTGTATATTGAATGTTATTAATTATTGATGAGTGGTTTGTTTCAAATGGAATTTAATTGCTATATATGTATATGGTATATACATCATACATCAATAATATAGGCAATATATCTTTATATATATTTTTAAAGTGATATTTCACACTTGGGGCGGTTTCCAAGAGGCGCGGGTTCAAATCCGTTAAAATATGGGTAATGTTAGATAATTGAACGAAAAGAAGGTAACACAAAAACTCTATATTGGACGGAAAACAGGTTTTAATGTCAGGTGTCAATTTCCCGCAAGGAAACGAAAATATTAAATATCTAAGATTATATATTATTTAATTATTAGATATTGAGGTCAGTCGTGGCGCAGCGGCACGAGGTGTGACTGTAAAACAGACTGGTCGTGGGTTCGGAGGAGATGAAATAGTTACTTAAATTTATATTACCAATTCTTCCCTCTGGTGTCAAGGTTAAGCGCGGCGTTGAGTTCTACCACTCAATACGCAATGCCTACAGAACTCGGCAGAAAGTGGGGAACGGAGTGTCTTAACACTAGGTTCCCTCTGCCTACCTTGCTGTGTGCGGGATACAGCGTGAAGCTGATAAGATAAAAAATATATAACAATAAAAAAACAAATCCAACTCCAGTCATCGTCTCCCGTAGATCAATTTACCTTAATAATTACATAGTAATACATTTATTTCTTCTGTAATATAGTGGCGTTCGCACACGAAACTTCTCGTGATAATTAATAGAACACAAGCGGTGGTTAATTGGTTACGACGTGGCGTGTACGGCACGTGTGGCGCTACCTAAGAACTGGGGCGACACGAATACGTACGTGATGTCGAGTTATTCTTCTCGAACAATGAAGAAATGAGAGAATGTCTCTTGATTTTAGTTACAAGAAATGTCTTTAATTAATTACCTTACGTTCAACACAAATATGTAAATTCTAATTCATAATTATTCAGATTACAGCGTAAGTAACTACCTATAGTTAAACTTATTTAATTATGATAAACTCTGGTCGAGGCTGTTCTGAAGCAAAACGCGGCGTTGATCTCCGCCAATCAACACGCAATACATTAAGAACTTGGCAGAAGGTGAAGTCGGAAATTATACGAACGGGGTATTCTAACAATAGGTTCCCAGGTTCCCTTTGGCTACTACACTACGTGTGAGATTTACTGTATGTATAATAATGAGAACTAATTTAGGTATGAATTCTTCAATATCCAGATTCTCTTGTAAAGCTGATACTTTACTAACTATTTTTGTGCAACATATTGCGATTCAAATAATTAGGTACATAAAATTAAAGACAAATCGCAATATCTAATTTATATTCAAATTATAGAGATAATGATCACTTTGAAAAGTATCTAGCGAATCTCATTGGAAATATATCGTTTTTTATCAAAACTTCACGCATTGGACAGACAACATACTGTAGGAAAAAGGAGCCTAGTAAGACTAAGACATTCCGCTCCCCATTTTCCGTTGATTTCTTGAAACATTGCGTGTCGAGTGGCGGAACTCAACGCCGCGTTTTACTCCACACCAGTGCAAAGAAATTAAAATATTAAATATATTATATTCTCGTACGGAAATGAAACCCACAACCCCCAGTGCCTCTGCGCCACGACTGTAACATGTTACTTGTACCTCTCGCAGTAGTTAAAAGTTTAATACTAAAAATTAAAAACATTTGCGTGTCTTTACATCATCGTAGTACAAACGTAGACAAAAATATTAGTAGCAAATTAAAAAAAAGAACAAAACTAAATATCACCAGTTTTTGCCTTGCGTGAGTACTTTGCGTAATTGAACTCAAGAGTGCCTTGGAACTGTTAATTGAAAACAATGACCGCATCTACGACGTAAAAAACGCGATTTTAAGTAAGAATACAAAATTTAAATAGTATGTAGCACAAGGTAGCACAGAGTGCACAGAGGGCACAAAGTGTGCGTTTACAGCGTTGTGGTTTTGGATTCGACACCCACTAGAAGAATTTAAATATTGACTTAAATGTATATTTTCATTTCTTCGCTCTGGTGTCGAGGCAAAGCGTCGCGGTGTTGAGTTTCGCCACTCAACACGCAATGCCAACATATTGACCTTGCTTAAGTAACTAACTACAACCGTTAGCTAATAACTGTACAGAGGCCACGGGGTCATCTATACAGTTATACGATATTGAGAAAACTATTAAGAAACCATTTTAATCATATATTTTGTGATTATTAGGCCATATGCGCAACTGGTTGTGGGTTCGATTCCCACCCGAGGAAATGAAGTACTAAGTTTTTTTTTCCATCGCTATAGTTTCGGGGCACACAATGCCTCTAGAATACGGCGGAGAGTGGGGGGCGGAGTGTTTTAACACTAGGCTCTCTCTGCCAACACAGAAGTTAACTTTTATTACACTTGAACCTTTAACGAAATCAAGAATAAACGTACATATTTCAAATGTAGACAGCTGTTAATCATTTTATCTCAGTCGATAATCTCGCGCAAACCTCACTCACCGCAAAGAGGCAAACCAGACGTTTGATGGCGGTTTCCTATACGTCTGTACGTATAAGTGATTTAAACACAATGATATTTACTACTTAAAAATGG
>DWQW01005662.1:0-17435 GCA_018249695.1 Heliconius erato demophoon
TTTATATCATTCTTGGTAGTAGGGACCACTATACATATAGGTATAATAAAAATTAACTGTGATAATTAAACAGAAACTTCCCCTCACCATCCTCAGTCATAAAACTAAAATCGTTCGCGGACCATATCTAGGCTTCTGCGGACCACTGGTGGTCCGCGGACCACTGGTTGGGAACCACTGGTTTAGATAAATACGTTTATCAATAAATTTTTATATTTTTTTAAAAAAAACGTACTTCTTCTAGTTAAGGCGTACAAATAACAAATATCAACTTTAAGATGATATTTTTTACATTATACATATATTTCTTTTGTCGAGGGAGGCCAGTCCTATATTAAAATACAATAGTTATTTTGAGGTAAGAACAGTGGTAAAGACCTGCGATCAGTTACTCGTACATTTGAAACGAATTTCGACGAATGTTTTATGTTTCATACACAACTCTTAGTCACTTTTATTCGATCACGAGGCCGAAACTACAGGTAACAGGTAATAATTGAAAACTGTCAACAAGAATGTTCCAAACATGGGATAGTAAAATTAAAAATATATATTACATAACATTAAATTTTATCGATGTTACCCCCTTTAACTGCGTTTCCATTTATCTACGCGGGCAAAATTGTTGATAAAAACTAGTATGATATATATGATATAACTTAACTCATACTGATTCATAGTACCATTTCAACTACGTGACGTTGTTGTTAATAGCTTAATTAGAAGTCATCGGTCACTGATTGTCGAAGCTCATGTCGTACCCATCGATCATATTATGTCACAATAATAGTGCTAGGTGCCTACACTGCTATACATATTTAATATTTTAACTCATAGCTTAAAATATTTTTAATTTTCACAGAATTAAGATAAATTATGTCTACTTAGCGCTTAACCGGATTTAGCAGAGTTGGGTCTGTGAGACCGAGTCCTTTTTATTTCCCTTATACTTTAGTTGTAATACGTGTAATAATGTCAGTTCCACAGCTTCACGCTGTATTCGGCTTAGAAATAGGGAACATAGTGTTAAGACACTTCGTTCCTCTTTATCTGCCGAATTCTGAAAGCATTACGTGTTGAGAGGTGAAAATAAATAATTAATTTCCTCGAGTGGGGATAGAACTTACAACAGGTCGATTTTACAGTCTGGCCTCTAATTCACGTTTTATTAACGGCCAAATAAACTAATTAACATAATCAATATAAGAATATTTTTCTATGATTTATTTATAAAATAACTAGAAAACTAGAACAATAAAAAATCATAATATCTAAAAAAGGGTCTGTGAGACCTACTCCGCAATCCGTGTAACAGTTTACCCTCAAGACGCCGTCGGGTTAATTAAACTATAATTAAAAATTAATATTTCTAATTTTCCTTTTATTATTGGCCTTTATATTATTATGACACAGATATAATAATAAAATATTTATCGTCGCTGTTATTAAAATTACATTGTTATATACATAAAACCGCTTAACAATGTAGAGGATTGTAAAAGTTTTAAATGAACATTTTTTTTACAGAAAACGCATACTCAGACATTTTTTTTTATAAAATTTTACAATTTGCGGATAATCAATATAGAAACATCGAAACAGCTTTGTAATAATGTTTAGCAAATAAAGCGTAAATCAGAGACTGCCGTGGCGCAGGGGTACAGTATCTGACTAAATGTAAACGCGACGGTTCTAGATTCGATTCCCACTTGTTCTGGTAACAAGTAGAATCACCAAATTACCAGAACAAGGAAATATAAATATACATTATTAAGGCCAGTCGTGGCGTAGCGGCATAAAGTGTGACTAAAAATCGACTGGTTGTGGGTTCGATTCCCACTCGAAGAAATGAAATATTTATTTACATTTATATTTTCATTTCTTCGCTTTAGTGTCAAGGCAAAGCGCGGCGTTAAGTTCCGCCACTGAACACGTAATGCCTCCAGAACTCGGCGGAAAGTAGGGAACGAAGTGTCTTCACACTAGGTTCCCTTTGTCTACCCTGCTATGTGCGGGATACAGCGTGAAGCTGATTGATTGATTGAATTATTTCATCGAGTGGGGCTTAAATCTTCAACTCATGTCCCTGCGCCATGGCTGGCCTCACTACTATTAACAACAAAATAAAAACAAACAAAAGTGCCTATACATAATCGACAGTTCGACCCTTAACAATCTATATATATATCTATAAATCAGCTTCTGTAAACAAGCGCTAGCGACTAGGCGTGGCCAGTGTGAATTACGACCGAAACAGAACTGCCTCCCATTGTCTTTTGGCTGTTGACCGCAGGCATTATTTTATTGTCATCACGATATTTTATTACAATATTAATATATATTTATTGTATTTAGGGTTTTATATAGTATATTGGTTACTAGCTTTTATCTGCAGCTTTGGTCTCGTCGCTAAATGGAAATAACTAATAGTTGTGTATGACTTTTGACACGTTCTAATTGCTTAAGGAAACCCTGAAAAAAAACTCTTATATAGAAATGATTAACTTGCTGTAATACCTTTTCTTCGGATAAATGGAGTATCCAAAATCAAAAATATTTTTTTATTCGGTTCGGTTAATCTCCGGAGAGACTAGCGTACTCAATTAAAGAAGTTTTTTTTGTAACTTCACGATGTACGTGCAGACAAAGCAGCGTAGTTAGAGGAACCTAGTTTTGAGACATTCCATTTCTATTAAAACACTTCGGTTCCTCACTTTCCGCCAAATTTTTAAGGTATTACGCGTTGATTGGTGGACCTAAACTCCGTGTTTTGATTCGTTACCATGTTACAAGGAAATGAAAATATTAAATATTTCATTTCCCGGATAGGAATCACACTTTTGTGCAACCGGGCCACGATGGCCTCTATAAATAATATACAAATATTTCATCTTATATTAATAGTTTATTATAGACTAGCGGCTGGCCCACGGCTTCGCCCGCTTAAAATACATGATTATTGATTTAATAAGCAGAATTGATTGACAACTATAATGATTTCTAATATGATTTTTATACGACATTATCGTCAAAGAATTTTTGATTGTTTTAAATAAAAAAATACGACCATTGTTGCTATTTAATATTTATAAAATATACATAAAGCTAATTATTTATTACACGTATATATTTTTGTAACTTTATGTTCTTTTTACCTATATAATATACTCTGTTGAATGTGCTGATGTCAGTGAATAATTTAATTTACTCACTCAGAAAAAGCCTTAAATGTTAAATTAATGATTTGAAGGATTCATAATATTCTTTGTAACATAACTGTAATAATTGCATATTAACTCCTGTACAGTTTCTAAATTAGTTACATATATTATATGAACGAATCAACCAAAAAATCTTTGTATTTACTTGATATTTCTTTCAAGATCGTTCTTTATCTCTGTGTTGAATTAATTACGACTTCTTTCAAATGACAACGATACCTTTTTTTTTAATGAATCGATTTTGATGAACTAAACTTTAGTATTTAAGTTGAGTTAAAACAAAGCAGCACTAAATGTACAGACAAAATATTTTTACTGTCTTATTATATATAGTGATAATTTTATAACTAGACAAAATGTAAATATTGATTGTTGTACACACACAATTGTACTGTTGCTATGGATACCGTTCAAATAATAAGTAGTTTGAAAAAATATACAAAATTATTACAAATACTTGCTACAAACAAGAATCAAATCTCCGACTCAATGTTTAATGGATACAAGTTTTTGATGTAAGTTTTCCGCATTTGTACACATTTTTCTAAGCTTTCTCTTATCATTCTAGAATCTAGATATAAAATTCAATTACTCACATCCTTGAGTTTATGTTATTTCTTTAAGAAGTTCTGCAAAAATATTTGTACGCTTGCATTTTGTATTCTGCATATATTTTTACTGTATTTTCTTTTTTTCACGCGTTTGTATTTTCTTTTTTTCACCCACCATAAATTCAAATTCAAAATTTTCTTTATTCAAATAGACTATTATAAGCTTTTCTAAACTTTTGAATCGTCGAATGAACACATAAACAAAAAAGCTACCATCGGTTCGGAAGGCATTTCTGCTGAGAAGAGCCGGCTTTTTGGAACTTTTTCTTTTTAAACTTGGCGTAACAAGTTTATCTTTATATCTCGTTCCAATCGTATGTATATCACAATTTTTACTATGACACTGTACATTTTGCCGGACAAACATAATATTATAATATACAAATTGTGAAGCAACTGTAATAATAGCTGCATATTTAAAAACATCTCGTAGAGAATCTCGAGCTCTTAAGTTATAAATATATCTCACGGCTCTTTTTTGGAAAATAAATATTGAATATATATCTGAAGCGCTGCCCCATAGCACCATTCCATAAGATAGAATATTATGAAAATAGCTATAGTAGACTAGTCGGGCAGTTTTAACGTCCGTCATTTGTCCTAATTTTTTAATTGCGAACGCGGCAGAGCTGAGTTTATCCGCAAGTGATCCATTCCAGATGAGTGTTCCACTGGAGTTTGGAATCTATAGTTAAACCTAAGAAAATAGCTGATTCCTATACATTGAGGGTTTCTCCATTAATTACTAGACTAAAATCATGTTTTTTAACGATTGGTATAGCAAATTTAATACTTTAATACTTTTTAATACTTTACTTTATAGAAAGGCGAGTATATACCAGGATATATCACTCGCAGGATATAGGTGACGTCCATGGGGCTTTTGTGACTACACAACGAGCTTTAGATGATGAAGACTTGTGGCGGCTTGCGGTATAAAGCATTTCGAAGAGTTTCTCTCAGTCTAAACAGGATAGCTGATTTAAATCTCCAATTTAAAAAATCCTCGGCTTCGGAGATTCTGCTTGCCAACACTGTCGCTTCAATGCGGCTTATTAAAGCTTCGTCGACTATCAAGCGGTTATACTTGTCTGATTCTCATCGTGCTCAATTTACCAACATATTGTTGAAGCCATAGAGCGGATTTTACACTTTACTAAATTCCCATATGTTCCCAGAGCCTGTCTCGAAATTCTTTGTATTCTTCCGTCGTATTTGTGACGACTGTATTCCTAATTAATTAAAATTGTTCCACTATCCACATCGTCTTACCACACCCGGGAACATTATATCTCCTTAGGTACCTTCCGCGTGCACAACGTTGGGGCTCCCAGAGTGCTATCTAGGCATAGAGTCGTTTCCAGCATTCTTTCCACCAATACATATAATAACCCACCTAATATCAAATTGATAGCTTGATATGTTAAATACAATAAAAAGACAGATAGAGCATTTTTACAAAGTTTTTTTTTAAATAATATTTTATTATTATTTCTGAATATTTCTACATCTTATATCCGTATCCGTATCCGTTTGCTTCCGATACGCGCTTAGTAAGGAGACAAGAAAATAATAATCATAATCTTATAAATAGAAATAATGTGTTGTACTAAGATACTATTGTGTGAAAAATATATTGTTATAGTATAATAAATATAATTGAAAAGGGTTGTTTAAGTTTATCTTTGGTCTAAGTAATTAATCATAATAAATATGAAAACTTAAAAAACAAGAAAAATAAGGATAAGTGGAAGGTGAAGGTCAAGTGTCTGCACCGTCGTAGTTTATTAAATAAAAAACATTTTGAATTCTTAAATATATAATACCTATTTCTTATATTTGCTTGGTTTGTCAGTAAAAGAAAAAAAGGTTTTTATTCAAAAAACTTAATTAAAAATTCTTTTTAGTTCACACCGAACCTACAAATATCGCTTTCACTGAAACTTTTAACTACACAACTGTAACAAAAGCTAAACTAAGGTCTAAATTATATAATTATCTTTAACATTTTTTAAAGTGTTATTCCACACTTAGGATAAGTATCTATATAATTATCACCAATTTGGTAATCAAAATGGTCAAAATGAAAAAAATAAAAAAAACAACTACCTCAAGTAGGGTATCAAAAATATAGTAATAAATAGACTGTAAATTTTCTTTTATGATTTTGCCTGATTTGCCTAATTGAAAATTTGGCATGACACGTTGAGCGATCCTGTCCAACTTTTCTTCTGTACTTGATTACATATTAGTTAAATAATGTAGTAAAATGGAAGAGGCCATTCGTGGCGCAGGGGCACACAGTGTGACTGTAAAACCGACTGGTTGTGGGTTCGATCCCCACTCGAGGAGATGGGATATTTACTCAAATTTATATTTCCATTTCTTCGCTCTGGTGTCGAGGCAAAGGGCAGCGTTGAGTTCTGCCACTCAACACGCAATGCCTCCAGAATTCGGCTGAAAGTGGGGAACCGAATTTCTTAATACTAGGTTTCCTCTGGCTCCCCTGCTGTGTGCGGGATACAGCGTGATTTGATTTTTAAAATGGAATCTGAATTAGTTTTATTTGTTGTTTAGGAATGTTTTGCAATACTAATTGAATTACCACGGCTCAGTAAGCTTTTAATTATTTTTAAATATATTACTGGGTTCGAATAGTTTAGGTTATCTCTACTTACTTAACTTCATACAAGTTGATTACCCGAATAAAGTTAAAATATAAAAGCTATAAATATATGTATATAAAAGTGCTCGAGCAATAATAAAATAAAGACATTTTCAGTAGGTATAAAGTAGTTTTATAAAATAAAACCGACAATATATAATATAAAAAATATTATTTGCATACTCTAGAATCGTCAAATTTACATCGCAACGTTGAATACTTAATTTATTTATAATAAAAGCGAAGGCCTCTTGTACGGTATAAAAATAATGTTTAAACATAAAAAGGCATAATTTAATGGTTCTTATATTTATGGAAGTAAAGAGATAAGTAAAAAAGGTAGTGCGCAATATGTTAACAATATATGAGTATAGTTTGAGTTGCGCTGGGGCTAGGAGAGCGACTGTAACACTACGGTTGTCGGTTCGACCTCCACTCGGGGGAATAAATTATTAGCTATTAATAACTTAATTTCTTCATTCTCGAAACTTGGTGCGAGAAAAGTAAGAATGAAGAAAAGTTGTCCGACGCTGACTTCCGCCATTAAGCACGTAATTCCTCGAAAAATCCTTGGAAAGTGGAGAGTGAAGTGTCTTAATAAAAATGGATTCTGTGGATCTAATGAAGAAGAATAACATTAAAAAAATAAAAAAAAAAATTGTTTGTATTTATATTTTATTTATTTCTAGTTATTTTTATCTTTGTATTTCTTTTGTATTCTGTCGTCTGCCAACCTTCTTTTCTACTCTTTGATCATGGCGTTCCGAATGTGCCACTTGAATACTATTTACTTCGCCAATGACACATTCTATGGAGATTGTATGCTACGAAAGTATTATAAAAATAGTACTAGTAAAATAATGTTACACAATATAGATTTTGTGGGAAGAGCTTGACCGAAACGTTCGGAAATAATGTATTTCTTCACAGCAGGCCATGCCAAATAAAACCATACACAGTCATACTATTCAAAAAAGGATATTTTGTTGAAAAAATCTATCTGAACTCTTTTGTGCGTATTTTTAGAACACCTCAAGACTTCGTGTAATTTTTAAATTTATATCATGTGTATAATAAGAAAATAAAAATTGTTTGTTATAAATTAAAAATGTTGACTTTTATTTGTTTTCTTATTTTTTAACTGACTTCTTGAAGGAGGTGGTTAATTAATAATTAATAATTTGACTGTATTTTTTAACCGACTTCGTAAGAAAAAGAGTATATCAAATCGACTGTAAATTTTTATTTTTTATGTTTATTACCTCACTGGGTGAAGCAATTTCTTAGAAAAGAGAAAAGAAGATAGATAGAAAAAAAGCTAGTGCTTCCCGTTTGGTCCCATTTTAATTTGGACCATTTCTGATATTGTTATCTCTGAGAAAATCACATCAATCTCAAATATGTGCGCGACAAATAAACGAATAACTCAATATCCCACCAACCAATTTCGATTATTGTTTCTTTATTGGAAAACCTCAAGGGTTTGATGATAATTTGGTTAGATTCTGACAGCCGAACTCGCTTTCTGCCGCAAGAGACCGGGTCTCCGGAGGGCAGCACACGATCGCCGCCTTACGTCCTAAGCAGAGGGCGATCACCTTGGGGAACCTGATCACCTACTAATTTGGCCTGAGTAGGCGCACGCAGGTTGCTCCCACGCGCTACTTCGAGCAGGCCATCGAGGGTGCCCACAGATCCATTACTCCGCGAATAGCCTTTGCAGGCTCTCGCCGCCGCGTTTCGCAGAAGACTCTAGTCCCCGTGTCTCGGAGGAGGAACACCGAGAGGTTTTAGTGGATATTCGGAGGACCTACATCTGCCAGAAAAATCATTATCTGTAGTGGTCTCAAACTTTTCACTGGAAGTAAACCTTTGTAGTCAGTTGTCCTTTTTTGAATCCAGTGATCTTTTTGGTAGGATTTAACACCATATAATTGTTTTTTATTGTCATGGTAGGCAAATGCCTAATATGCTTTGAAAAAAGATTTCGTTATTAAGATACGTTGTTCTTAACTTGCTGACCGAATCTGCGTATTGAGTGGTGAAATTCAACACCGCACCTTAATAACATTTTGAAACGTATAGATATATACCAATAACAATCGATTTAAATAAACAGTAGATTCCTGCTACTGTTACTACTACTATATTGATATTAAGGCATTTAATATTTCAAAAAAATATAGACATCTTATTGGCAGCTTGTATAAAATATAATAAATCGCATCCCGCGCACAATACATCTTATATTGATATCAAAGGACATAAACAAAAGCTATTTATATGGTTGAACATCTATCACCCACAAATCTAAGCAAATGAATTATAAATATATGGGCTAGAAGCGGAAAATTTATATGAGAAAAGATGGTAGCTAAGAGTTAAAAGTAATAAAAAAAAAATATTATTCAGAAAAAATAAATTAGGCAGCTAACTAATTGTTTCAGTGTAATAAAATAAGTAATTTATGTAAAATTCTCATCAATAACAATTTATTATCAAAATGTTCGTGGTTTACGAACAAAAACAAAAGATTTTTATTGTAATTTATTGTGTGTGTGTGTGTGTGTTTTTATACGACCCCGTGCAACACCAGAGGAGCTACAGGAGCGTTGCCGGCCTTTAAGGTGGGTTGGGCGCCGGAGCCCGGCATTAACTGGTGTGAAACGCAGTGGCATAAAGCCACTACTTCATGCCGGTTTTAAATGGCGGGGGTGGTAATGACCCGGTCGAGTCTGCCCATGCGTATTACCATTGCTGGCAACTCTACCACACCATAGTTCCGCCACTTAACACGCAATGCCTTAAGAATTCGGCAGAAAATGAGGAACGGAGTGTCTTGGCACTGTGAGTTCATTTAACTGAATAAATTCCGAGACTGAAGAAGGAGAGGGGGACTGATTTCCTTGCTTAGCTCTAGGAAGAAAAAGCGGCGGCAATACATAATGTCTAGAAAATTAGGTGGAAAGTGAAGTGTAGGTAAGAGTGCATAAAACAGTAGGTATCCTCCGCTTACGCTACTATAATTATGCAAGATACAACATGTTAAAATACATAATACATTATATTTACTGCAAAAATATAAGTATATTTATGTAGTAGATATAATTTTCACGAGGAAACTTTCAAGAATATCATATTTTTTTATTAATAAACAATATAAAACAGGTAGCTAGCTTCGAGCTGGAAGCACAGTATCGATATTACTGGACGAAGGTCACATAAAAACCATGACGACCCATGTATGAGTTCATGACAGTCGACTAGACATAAGAGCTGTTCAGAGACCGTAGAATTTGGCGCTGTATTCCCTCTGGTTGTCCTGCTAGAGATAATAAAAATTAAAGTTAGGCAGAGGAGATCATTATTTTTTTTTATATAAAATACAGTTAAAATTATAAAAAAAAAAACACTTTTGACGATGGGACAAGGGTCCGGGCCATCGCATCGGTAGCTAGAGCTCCAGAGTCAGAAACCTTTTTATAATACGCGCGGTCTCAGGTAATACTGCCTTCTGCATTCGGTTCCTGATTTAACAGCTAACCTCTCACAATGTTAGTTGACGCATTTCGCTACTAAATCATTATCTGAAACCACTATCAGACAATGATTTGATATTGACATGACAAATGGCAATAATATCAAAGGCGAAGTCTAAGTATTTTGATAATTTGTATGTATACACGAGATTATCAACAGGTGAGATAGCAATATTAATGATCATTGTACGGCACTCCACTCGGTCTACTTGAAGTATATCAGGTCTATTGGCAGTTACCTGATAGTAATAATAGACCGATCTAAGTTGAGCACAGCTATTTTCAAGAAGACGATGAGAACAACCAAACAACCAAAGACAATATTTCTGATGGACTTCTGATAATCTATTTAAACAGAAGTGACGTCCTGGTTCGTCTTACCTATTGATTTATAGTTCCTTTGTATCTTAATATAATGTATATTCATGTAGTATTTCAAATATAACCTACAAAATTGACAATGAAGATATATTAAACAAGAAAAAATAAACTCCATCTCACACTTTAAGACACTATCAATTAAGATTTAACATTAATTAAACGTTCTCGTACAACGTAATGTAATGTAACAAGCAACCCCTCCAAGTCAATACCTGAAAAATAAAGTGTACAAAAGGGATACAAATTTTGTAAATATTTTTTATACAAACAATTTTCGACGCGTACGAGGTTTGAATATATAATAGCGAGACAGAAAAGGCAAAAGACATGTAAATATTTTACAAGGTCGGCATTTTTGTTTACACAAGCAAGCCCTAAATTGTACGGGTACGTCAGTTTGTCATGTAATATTGAATGATGGTGAAATGTTATGTCGTTTTTAGGTTGCTCTGATTTAACGTTTTTAAAATATAACTCTATCTATATCTTTTACAAAAATAATCCATATAAACTTTCAACCCCTATTTCATTCTTTTAGAGTTAAAATTTTTCAAAACCCCTTCTTAGTGGATGTCCAGATTATGAAAATAAAAATCTGTCCAAATTTCACGTTTCTACGCACAGCGGTTACGGCTGTGCGTGCGTCTTACCTCAGTCAGTCAGGTGCATGTCCTTTTATATATATAGATTACAGAGTACACGTAGAAAGGATGTTTTAGGCATTTTATATTGATTTATTTCAAACGAACGAACGAACCGAAGAATCTATGTATTTATTTTATATTTCTTTGAAGATCAAGTCGTTCTCTATCTCTGTATTGAATAAATTACGACTTAAACTTAATTGTTACGATTTATGAGGGCAACCTTCACCAATTTAATTTTGTTTATTTTATTGTTTATATTCTGAACAATAGTGCTTTGAAAATGTATATTTTTATCACCAGTCATATAACCAAGACGTTTTGAATGTCAATGATCAGAAAATGATCCTTTATGCACAGCGCCATCTGTTGGTCTTAAAGTTAAACTTTAACTGTTGGGACAGTTAAAAAGTGCCGTTTTTATGTTAAATGTCACTTAATATATCATTATATTAATCGAAAATGACGTTTTACTATTTAGATATATATAAAATGTCTGTATTTTTAGCTGTATAATATGTATTTACATATTATACAGCTAAAAATACAGATTTATTACAAACAATTATAAATTTATTATAAATATGAGTAGAATATTGAATGCTATATAATATTCGCAAGCAAATAATAAGTTGAATTCATTCAAATGACGATATTTTTTTTGATGAACCGATTTTGATGAAACTACATTTTAAAGGTGCAATCAAAAGCAAGTGCAGGAACAGCAAAATTTTAAGTAAATCGGTTCAATACTTTCGGAGATTAGCGTTATCATACATACAGACGGACAGAAAGTTGCTTAACATTTAGTAGTATTTTTGTAGTAGTAAGTTTGTAGATATAATATGTATAATCGTGTGACACGAAGTACTGGTAAAGATAAAAATCATGAAATGAAAAATAAACCCTACATCCAAACTGTTGAGGCATCTTGATTGATTTCTTTAGATATAAGTTTGAAATATTTTACACTATATGCTGTTTCTGTAAAAGGAGCGCGGCCTCTTCCATCCTGTGTAGCGACTAAAACCATTACAAACTTACAATCGTATTTTTCCTGAAATTATATGGGAAATAAGACTCGCGCTTGGCATATTTTTTTCATTATACAGTACGATGTCAGGCAGGCAAAATGAGGCTAGGCAGAGCGAAGGCCCATAGTTTTATTTACACATATTTTTCTCGTTTCACGGAAACGAATCACCGCGTATAGTGATCATATACGAGTATGTCAATCAATGTGTTGTCATGCAGTTATCAACAACGTAAATTGGAAATTCTGAAGTGCATAACATAACATATTTATGAGATTAATGATACCAGATTTCGATTGCCTGATAATTGCAGTCACAATTTAGTGCAAATTATAGAATTATAATAAACATGAGACCAGTCGTGGCGCAGCGGCACGAGGTGTGACTGTAAAACCGACTGGTTGTGGGTTCGATCCCCACTCGAGGAAATGAAATATTTACTTAAATTTATATTTCCATTTTCTTCGCTCTGGTGGCGAGGTTGAGCGCGGCGTTGAGTTCTGCCACTCAACACGCAATGCCTCCAGAATTCGGCAGAAAGTGGGGAACGGAATGTCTTAACACTAGGTTCCCTCTACCTACCCTGCTGTGTGCGGGATACAGCGTGAAGCTGATAAATAATAAACCTAAATTCTATTAAACGGAATTAGAGTAATTCTGTTATACTTACCTATCTACAGTCCCCTACATATTTTTGGCTTTTTTAGGGTTTCGTAGCTGAAAAGGTGTAAACGGAACTTATCACTTCGATTTTATTCGAGATCGTTTGGAGGTATCAAGCTGAAATTAATATCAAATACTTAAAAAAATTAAGCTTCTAAGTCATCGCAATCATTATCATAGCATTTATTATGCATCGATTTTGCAGAATTTTGTGTGAATTTTATTTTACAATAGGTTTCCTCTGCCTACGCTGCTGTGTACGGGATACAGAGTGAAGCTGATTTTTTTGTTATCTTTTTAACATAAAATATATATAAAGAGAGAGGGAGAGAAAGAGGTAAAAAAGATAGATTATACACTGCAAAACCACCAAACGAAAGTACTGATAAAGATCATGATGAAGGTTCACAAACAACTTGGGGAAAAAGTATCTCTGGCGAGAAGTTAGTGTTTCTCGAGGTTCCTCGCTAACCTTTCATCTCTTTCATTCTCTGAATTTTCACGCTTGTAGAATGAAAGTGGTATTTTCGAAAGTTGTTGAAATTTTAACAGAACAACTACACATTTTGCAGCGATGGGCGGAATTTTACAAGATTGTATGAATAGAATGACGCCTCAGTCTCAAGTAATAGCGAAATGCTGAGTCTTGATGTAGCTAATGACGAAATCAGTATAAAAGAAGTTAAGTGTGCAATACGAATTCTGAAATATGGTAGGTCAGCAGGAGTAGATACAGTTACTGCCAAGATAATCAAATATAGTGGGCCACGCGTCTTGGACTTGTTCTGGTTTATGTGCAATTTATGCTGGAAATCGTGGAGGTCCCAGATGATAGGCGAGGTGCGTTCATCGTGCATTTGTATAAAGGCAAAAGTTTACAGATTGACTGCGCAAGCCATAGGGCTATCAGTTTGATTAGCTTAGGTAATAAAGTTTGTCTGTGTGAAGCCAGTCGTGGCGCAGCGGCACGAGGTGTGACTGTAAAACCGACTGGTTGTAGGTTCGATCCCCACTCGAGGAGATGAAATATTTACTTAAATTTATATTTCCATTTCTTCGCTCTAGTGTTGAGGTTAAGCGCGGCGTTGAGTTCTGCCACTCAACACGCAATGCCTCCAGAATTCAGCAGAAAATGGGGAACGGAGAAAAAATGTGAGTATTTTTATAAAAACATCATTACAAACTTATATTTGTATTTTTTTCATAGAAAAAGGGAGCAAACTTAAGTTCGTCAACTTTTCTAAATTATACTTCCCGTTGGCATTATCCTGAAATTGCGGCAGCCTCAGTGGGCGAGTCCGACTCATATATAATCGGTTTTTATTTACAATCACGTCATTTTTTATTTTTAATTTTTTTGACATGAAAAATTTATAAACAGCGGGTTTGAATGGGGAACCGACAGTGACTAACTAAAAGACCAACAGGCATCTTAAACTAATTGCGTTCTATATGTCTAAATTATAAACTTAGATACTTCTTATAATGCTTTGTAATGTTAAATTTATTTAGGAATTGTATTGTACTTTGTTTGCTAAATTTATTTAGGAAAAGCATTATAAGAAAATTTAGGGAATTGAATTCACAACCTATCGCGCTTACAGTCGTACTTTGTACCTCTGCGCCCCACGACTGGCCTCTTTTCTAATATTCTAGGCTAATATTATTAAGGTTTTTTTTCATAATAATTCGTAAATAGATTTTTAAGTTACTTAATTTTTTTTATCTGTTATATTTTTTGTCTAAAGCAAACTGTTACTATATAGCAGAACGTGACGACAAATATATCTATGTAGCATATCATTGTATACATAAATTTTATATGTATCGCTTGAAAACGCTACATAACGTTTGCCCTCAAAATAGAAAGGTATATATAGTACAAATGTTTTATTCATGTGCCTGGAGATGCTTCACGTCTGAATATCTAGTTCTCTAAATACTCATTTCTCACAACCTTTTTAGTCGCTTGGAGTTTACAATTGGAAAACATACGTGTATATAAATGGTAGTTCGAATCAAATTTATGGGAATATATGATAACTAGTGGGCACGCGCAGCTTCGCCCGCTTATTTGCACGCTTAGGGGTGAATTCTAAAAAACCACGAAACACGTGTTCAATCAAATATTCTTAATAGTCTGAATTTATTTTTTTATAAAAATCGGTGGCGATTTAAAGATTTTTCCATATAAACTTTCAACCCCTTATTTGAATCTTTAGGGGGTGAATTCTAAAAAATCATGAAACACGTATTCAATAAAATATTTTTAGGAGTCTGAATTCCAAATTTTATAAAAATTGGTGATGATTTCAAAAAAAATCCATACAAACTTTCAACCTCTATTTCATCCCTTTAGGGTTAAAATTTTTCAAAAACCCTTCTTAGTGCATGTCCAGATTATGAATATAAAGATCTGTCCAAATTTCACGTTTCTACCATCAGCGGTTACGGCTGTGCGTGCGTCTTACCTCAGTCCTTTTATATATATACAAGTCCTTTTATATATATAGATAGATAGATATAGATAGATAAGGCCATCATGCCGCAAAAAGATTGTGTTTTACTAGAGGATTTTTTTTTCGTTTCTCTCTCCGACACTTATAGTGGCGTTAATTCCGTCACTCACCACTGTACTGTAATGAGTCGAATATATGTGGAAAATGGAGAAAGAAGTATCCTGATATTATTTTCTGTCTGCCTACACTAATATATATGCGAAAAAGCGTAAATCTGAAATAACTACTACTACTACTAGCTTCACGCTTTATCCCTAACGGGGTAGTCAGAGTGAACGGAGCGCCAAACACTACGGTCTCTACATACCTCTTTCGCCTCGTCTACTGTCATCAACCTCTTCATACGCACTGGTGCGCATCGCCTTGGGGGGACACCCTATCAGTGCGCTCTCTGTGCACGTGGCGAATCTGGAAAAAAATATAGAAAAAAGTTGTTTCAGGGCGAGACATCCATTACCTCCGAGAACACTGTATGGATGATACGGGAAATTCATGAGGACTCCGGAGAGCATGTAGGTTGAGACATTGGACGAGGCGAAAGAGGTATGCAGAGACTCGGTGTTCTCTTACTCTAGCTAACCCGCTAGTGATAAAACGCTAAAAAAACAAAAAAATATTGTGATTTTTTATCTCATTAAACAATATATTGCAGTGGCTGTGCCGTGGTCATCTAACACTAAGTAATCCTACTCTACGTTCTTTATACCTCAGCCACATTTTTTTTTATTTACTAAAACCTTAACTAAATTCAAAAATAAAAAATGTATCTTACTTTTAAACAATGTAAAACCAGTTATAAACTCCAATGAGAGCGGCGGCGGATAATTTAACTTTATAATAAAATACTAAGCGTGTACTCTCGAGATATTTTATGGCTCTTTGAAGTGACGTTTGACAAGAGTGTTAGTGGAAAATTATAAATTTAAATGTTATGTTTGAAGTAATAAAGTAAATAAACGCGACAAATTTCGACTACACCTGTACTATATGTTTGAATATTATACTTTTAAAAAAAAATAGCTTCACGCTGTATCCCGCACACAGCAGGGTAGGCAGAGGGAACCTAGTGTTAAGACACTCCGTTCCCCACTTTCTGCCGTATTCTGGAGGCATTGCGTGTTGAGTGGCAGAACTCAACGCCGCGCTTAACCTCGACACCAGAGCGAAGAAATGGAAATATAAATTTAAGTAAATATTTCATCTCCTCGAGTGGGGATCGAACTCACAACCAGTCGGTTTTGCAGTCACACCTCGTGCCGCTGCGCCACGACCGGCCTCACTTATACCTCACTTATACTTTTGAATTTTCAATTGTTAGATGTGCTTTTTAACCGACTTTCATAAGAAAAGGAGGTTATCAATTCGACTGTATTTTTTTAATGTTTGTTACCTCAGAACTTTTAACTGGGTAAACCAATTTTGATGACTTGATTTGAAAGCTAGTGCTTTCCGTGTGGTCCCGTTTTAAATTCGGCCATATCTGACAATGGTGTTTACGAGTATGTACAAGAAAATTACATAAGTCTTAACTTTGCAATAGGTTTAGATGGTATAGTATAACACACACTGTGAGGGAATATACGAGAGATTCCAGAGGAACTGCAAAACATCAGAACGAATTTGAATTTTTTGTTACGACGTTCCCTCAAACCAAAGATATCGAAGGTACTTTTTTTTGTCATCGTCCTGTTATGAAGATCACGGCACCATCAATACAAACTCTAAAAAAGCGGACATAATTAACTTTTATAACTCAACAAGGTGGTGTTTTGCAAAATTTATTTTTGCAAAATTTATTTATATTTTTGCAAAATTTATTTATATTTTTATTACTTAACTAGCGGCCCGCCCGCGGTTTCGCCCGCTTAAGCTACATGATCATTGATCTAATAAACAGAAATGACTTCTAATATAGGTTTTATTAATTTATTCTAATATGCTATTTTTACTACATTATGACCGAGGCCGAGGCACGAGGCCAGTCGTGCCGCAGCGGCACGGGGTGTGACTGCAAAACCGACTGGTTGTGGATTCGATCCCCACTCGAGGAGATGAAATATTTACTTAAATTTATATTTCCATTTCTTCGCTCTGGTGTCGAGGTTAAGCGCGACGTTGAGTTCTGCCACTCAACACGCAATGCCTCCAGAATTCGGCA
>DWQW01005663.1:0-17433 GCA_018249695.1 Heliconius erato demophoon
AAAATTCAGGTTTCTTGTTTTATCCACAACGAAGTTATAGGGGGTCGAAAATGGCCTGAATTGCTTCGAGAAAAGGATGGTACGGCCGTGCCGCTTTTTTTTGCTCGACTTGGCGGGGGCACTGCCGCACTATGGATAATGGTAGAACAACGGCAGATCAACATTCAATTTTACTAAAGTCGTCCCTGACGCACTTTTTATTTTTTTTAAATAGTATAATAGTGGACCTTTAATGTAATGAATTATTTTTTCGTGAATTACATTTGGAATGTATTTTTTTTAATTGTGAGAAATTGTAATACGTAAGAATGTCTATTTCAGGTTGTTCCAATCGATACTTTAAACTTAATTTCCTTAAAAAAATGTGCAAATAGTTATAAAGTGTTATATATTTTTAAAAAGCCTATAGTATGTGGATTTTAAAACAATTATTATATTGTGGATTTTGTGACTATATTCTTATAAAAAATATTAACAATAAGTGAAGAGAAAAAAAGTACGTACTTAAAGTTCACCGAGACTTTTGACAGTTACCGACGTCTACCGACGCGTTATATTTGATGTTGTTTTATAGTCCAGATATTCATAAATAACATTTATAAAAATCAGCTGCGGAAACGTGCGGTTTCAGAAGTTATCACGAAAACTACGATACAAGTCAGAGAACAAGAAAACTCTATCTGTTGAAATTTCTAATGTTGTATTATTTAATTAATTAGATTGCGGTAAATTTCAATTAAATTTTTGTTATTTATTAATAAAAGAACGATTTATCTTCATTTTGCACACATTTTGCGTTATAACTAATTAATAAAATGCACACTACCCTCATTTATGAAATTATATAAATAGAGTGAATTAATTTAATAAAACTTACAAATTAGTAATAAAATTACTAACAGACGTTTGATTGTTAAGTAACTTCACTAAATTTTAAAGTGGCTAATACTTTCAAGTGTTCCAAGCGTGAATTATTACTCCCATACATTGAAGGAGGAAAAAAACTTGAAGCAATCAATATTAGCTATTAATATTTCTTAAAGAAAAGTATCATGTTTCTGTAGACAACATATGTTTTATTATCAGCGACATTCAAAGGAATCTTATTCGTTCCTTTAATAAACAATTGATAGAAGCGTCCCGGTAAAAAGATTAGTTTTTTTTAAAAAACAAAGAAAATTGGTTTGATTCTGAATATTTGTTAACCTTACCAATCATTAAAGAAGTAGCATCTGAGAACTCACCATCGACATCTTCTGGATGCGGAAGACCTTGTGTCCCTATGGGGACCCATCAGAATCAACGAAGAGGCGAAAAAATATCGCGTAATTTAGTGAATATGGCTATGAACACACACATTTGCAATGCCTACGTTCAGGGCTTACGTCCTGTAGGAGGAGAAATAGAAGTAAAACTCGTGGAAAAATTAAGGCTTGCTGATCGAGATACCATGTCTCTATATTTGAATCTCATAGAAAATGCAAGCCAGAGCAAAATGCTATCGGATCAAGAGGCATTAAATGTTTTTATTTATTTTGATTTAACAAAAGCGCAATACATGTATTTAAGGAATTTAAGAAACGAATGAGATCCTAAGAATGCACAAGGTGCACAAGAATCCCGTAATAAGGATTATCAAAAATTTCGCCTACATCATGCCAGAAAGTGCTCTCGATCAGCTACAAATGAGGATGTATTTCATACTCTTCTCTACACATCAGATCCGTACATTTCCATTCATAGAAAAACATACGAGTATAGCAAAAGTGTGAAGGCACTTGATGAAGATACTCTAGATCTTTTAAAATTGAATGAACTTATTATGGATCACGAAGTTCACGAAGTATAATTGAATATAATATACTCATCATATAATATACATTCATTTCTAATATTATTCTACTTGTAAATCAGTTTTGGTAAATTTTATATTTTATTAAATAAGTATATGTGTACGCGTAATTTCTTATTTAAATAGATAACAGCTTAAGAAACATTGTTTTTTAATAAATTAATTTAATAATACATTTTTATTACTACTATAAGTAGTGTGGACTAAGGAAATTACTATTTTATTCTTTTCATTATTTTTTTAATATATATATACTCCAATAAATGTATAATATCTGAACGTTACCTAAAGCGCTATTTTATACTTTATGCTTGTGCAAAAATTCAATTGTTTATCTTAACAAATAAAAAAGTTATCGATTTTTGATCTGATACAGACCTCAATTGCCCATAGTGTGCCGTGCCCCCAGATAATAAAATACAAACTTATTATGTTTTTTTTACTTATTTAGTTTTATTGTGTTATTTTAGTTTGTGTTTTATATGCTTTAATATAGAGCTTAATCTACAAAGTACAGACTTAAAATTTCTATGGCTAATTTTTATTCTGAAATTATAAAACTCAATTACGAATATAAATTGTTATTAATATTTTTAAAATTAATAATAAAAAGTATATGAACGTCTTTAATTCTATACTAATATTATAAAACTGAAGATGAACGCAGTAATCTCAGGAACTACTGGTTCCAAATTCAAATAAACATTTTTATATTGAATAGTCCATTTATCGAGGAGGGTTATAAAGCTATTTTAAATCATGTTAATTGTTTAGATGTTGCTTTTTATCCACTGTTAGAGACGAATTATAACGATAAGAAAGTATCGATTCTGTACTCATGAGTAATATCGAAAAAAATATATCTTACTTATAAAAAAATCGACACAAAAGTATAGATACTTCAATTTATCGAGTAGTTTTGTTAGAGCTAAATAACAGTATACGTTAGAAAATACGCTTTTCTAAATATTTATTATATATTTTTTAAACTAGTCTTAAAAGTACTTATTTAGAAAACGTATAAAAATTTGAACGTAGCGGGACTTGAACCCGCGCCTCCTGGAAACCGACCAGGGCTCTGACCACTAAGCCATACGTTCATTGCCGGTTTCCAGGAGGCGCGGGTTCAAGTCCCGCTACGTTCAAATTTTTATATGTTTTCTAAATAAGTATTTTTCTTTCCTAAGTGTGGAATAACACTTTACAAATGTCTAAAAAAATAATCTTAAAAGTATCGAAACAAAAGTATCGATGTTTTGAAATAACGACTACTTTTCTTAGAGCTTAATGCGCAGACGTTAGCACGTCAATGTCAGTCAGTAAGTTGTTGGCATTACGTGAGTCGTTTGAGTAGAACAGAATATAAATAAAAATTAGTTAAAAAAATTTTTCGAGCCGTTTTGGAGATAGACGGTTTCGAGATTGTTTTAGAGTACTTAATAGTAGTGTAACTAATTTAAGTACCACTCATTACTATTATAATTCTTATCAAATAGTAATTAGAGGATAATGTAGAATTTTAAAAATATTCCCTTATTACGATTTACCATCCTCGCATACAAAGGATTCCAAAGGAAGAGTGCGTGTGAGTAAAATGTAGCTACTTCGCTCACAGTAGTAGTAGGAGCCGAAAGGCCAAGTTAGTAGAGTAATTTATTCGATACGATACCTATTAAAAAGTACTTGATAAGTACAAGTACCGAAAAAAAGTATCGAGTACAAAAATATTGGTATCGAAAGGTAATGCACTCGATACCACAAAGCATCGGTAATTTTTTCATGTCATTCATGTCACTCTACCCACTGTACTTGCCGTCAGAGTCACCTCGGACATTTATAATTTTTCATGTAAGCCTCATGTTTTTAGAGTTCATAGTTAGAGCATTTAATGTTTGTATACATGAATTAATTAATTAACCTACGAATTGAGACTAACTTCGAAAAAATAATTTTATATTTTAGACATCATTCATTTTTTCGTAGCGTTTGGCGCTCCGTTCTCTCTGACTAGCCCGCGAGGGATACAGCGTGAAGATAGTTTAGTTTTTTATTATTTTTTTCTAGCTTATGTTATACGTAAATCTCGCAAAGTAGAGAGCCCAATGTTCACAAAACATCACCAAACACACTTTTCTTTCTCTCAATTTTCGAGATGTTGAGTGGCGTAATTCAAAGTTGCGCTTTGTATTTTTACTAGAGTAAAGAAAATTATTAATTCTCCAAATGGGAATTGAACCCACAGTCCTCGCGTTTGCTAAACGGTATTTAAATCTATAACGAAATACAGACATTATTCTCAATAATAGTAGAATTTATCTTTCAATATTAGAATTGAAGTTCGCAGCTTCATTTTAAACTTGCTGTCACTTTGGTCACGTCGTCATGGTTACTGCACGTCTTGGAATGTATGGTGTAAGTTTGCAAAATTATTGTAATAAACGAGTATGTTCCTATGTTACAAAATCCCTGAGATATGTATATACCAGCATTTCACGACAAATGCGATGGTTGTAGGTTCGAATCCTACTCAGGGAAATTAATTATTTTTATATACCTGCTCTGATAGACAAGTCTTGGTGCACAAAGTGTGGCTATAAATGTGATTGATTGTGGATACGATCCCCACTCGAGGAAGTCAAATATTTGCTTAAATGTATATTTCCATTTGTTCGCCCTGGTGTCCAGGCAGAGCGCGGTGTTGAGTTCCGCCACTCCACCCACAATACGTCCAAAATTCGGCAGAAAGTTGGAATCGGAGTGTCTTAACACTAGTTTCCCTCAACCTAGCCCTGCTGTGTAGCTGTGACGTTGAGTTTCAACATGCAGTGACTTTAATTTCGATAGACAACAGAGAACGGAGTGTTTTAATTCTAGAGGAAACCGTCCGACTACTCTACTTTATGCGAGATAAATGTATTTTGTATGTAATTTACTTTAAAAAAAGTTAAAATCGCTAGACTCTTATAACTTATCCATATTTCTTTCTAAGAGAGCTTTAGACACAAAACTACTGTAAAGTTTCAAATGACTTGGTTGTTTTTCTAAGCTATAACGTCCAAGGACGGTTGTTACTTTTTGACTTAGTTTTTTTTTCAGCAATTTATATTATTATTATACAATAAGTTCTATGATTTTCACGATCATTACACATTTTAAATGGGTTTTATTTAACCGGGTTAATCGCGTATATTTGAGATTTTAAAAAATTAAAAATTAAATTAGCTTCACGCTGTATTCCGCACACAGCAGGGTAGACAGAGGGAACCTAGTGTTAAGACACACCGTTCCCCACTTTCTGCCGAATTCTGGAGGAATTGCGTTTAAGATTTTACATTTTGGAAATCCGACGTTCGAACACTTTGCAGAAGTCCGTGGTCACGAGTAAGCTCAGGTGGTATTCGTCTGTCAGTTAACATAATTATTGTATCAAACTACCGCCAACGATTTCTTAATTAAGAAATCGTATTCTTTTTTGCATATGCGTATTAAGTAAAAACACAAAAACTAATAGAATTATTCTACGCAAAAAAAAAATTGTCTAATTCTTTTTGGTTAATTTGATATTTGTTTTAGCTTCACGCTGTATCTCGTATACAGCCTACCGTGCACAGTGAATCTAGTGATAAGACACACCGCTCTTATATCAAGATATTGCGTGTGAAACTCAACGCTGTCCTTTTTCTTGTTATCAAAGCGAGGAAATACAAATAATTAAATAATTAGTAATTGTCCCAAGTAGGAATCGAACCCACAACCATCGCATTTACAACGTCACGACTCAACGTCGCGCGTTGCTTCGATGCCAGAGCGAAGAAATGAAAGTATAAATGTAAATAAATAAATATTTCATTTCCTCGAGTGGGGATCGAACCCACAACCAGTCGATTTTACGGTCACACTTTGTGCCCCTGCGCCACGACTGGTCTCTTACTTAGTACTTATAACAAATACATTTTCATTCAAATTAAAAAATTCACAGCTTCATTTGACTAAGGTGTAAAAAAATTCAATTTGCAATAAAAAATCGTCTCTAATTAACCTCGAGGGACCTTTCAAAGCGATTTCTTTAATAAGATGTCGAATAATGTTTTATGACATCACCGTGATACATATCTATCTATATTGCTTTTTTAGAAGAGTACCTGTAGAGATCTAGTGTTTAGACACTCCGTTCTTTTGGTTTACGACCTGCTTTAAGAAATTGCGTAATTAAAAAATCTTATTTTAGCTTCACATTGTATTCTGATCATAGAAGGAACCCGAGTATCTAGTGTTGAAACACTCCATTTCCATTGAGTTATTTCCGTTTCTCACTTTCCGCGAGGCATTGCTGAGTAGTGAACCGTGAAACGTCAGTTGCTACTGCGCCATAAGGGTCTCAAACAGAAATATTTAATAAATAAAAAAGTCTTAAAGTTTAAAAATTTGTTTTATTATATATTTATATATTTTTTTTATTTTTGAATGATAATTTTAAAGGTTTGATCTATCTTTGTTAAGTACTAGCTTACCTGCGGGTTCACCACCATAGTCAAATGGCAATAACTAATACTACGTCTTGGACAGTTTCCAAGAGGCGCGGGTTCAAATCTTTATATGATTTTAAATAAATAATTTAAGAGGCCATGAAGGGGCACAAGCGTGTAACCCACAACCTGGAATTTGAAGAGGAACTGAAATATTTATTATTTTCATTTCTTCCCTCTGGCGTCGAGACCAAAATAAATATAATAACTAAGACTTTATGACACATTTTACATCGAACCACATCAAAGTCAATAACTGATGACTTCTCAAATAATTGAATAGATAAATAAATAAATAAATAAATTAGCAGAAATTATGGACGTTATTACTACAAATTCCTATTTGCTGATTAAATCTCGAGAGCCCTACAAAGCGATCCCGCTTCTACTAATTAAAAACTCTTCTCAAGGCTTATTACCTTCCTTTTACAAGCTATTACACTTTTTTTTTAATTTATTACTTGAGCTCAATTAACCAAAGTTATGTATAAAAACATGTTAAGTGTGAATTGGACTCGCCGACCGGGGGTTCCGTATCAATTTAAGGATAACAATTTTTAAAAGTTGACAAATTTCAATTTGCAAGCTTAGGCACTCATTTTGTATGAAATTAATTGTAGGTTTCTAATATAATAGCTTTTATTTTATTGATCTTTTTGTGATTTTGATGAAATATCTATAATTTTTTACTTTTCAGATCTTTTCCTTTATTTGTACTGTAAGTTCTCATTTCGTGCTAAATTTCATATCTGTAGATTCCCTACTTAAGTATACAAAATTCTGAAAAAACTATCCATAAATGCTCGTATCTTTTAATTGTGTTAACTTAGAAGCTTGAAGAAACAAAATAAAATAAAGTTTGCTTGAAGTCCCATTTCTCCTTTTGAAGGACTGAACCTTAAAAAGGATATTATATAGAAATGTTTCAATTTCCTACATTAACAAGTAGGGTAAGGCAGACAGAATTTAGTGTAAAAACACTCTGTTTCTCATTATTCATCTACTTAATCGCCAGGTAGATAACTCCACTTAAGGATACAAAACGGCTTTAAGATCCGCCACTAACATTCAACATCTTGAAGTCAGGCTAAAACTAGAGAACCATATGTATTGACGCTACCGAAATATATTTTATGCCGCGTAATCATTTTCCAAATAGTCAACTATCACGTCTATCATCATACATTTATAATGATTCAAAATACTAAAAAAAAGCGTAGCTCGACACCAGAGCAAAGAATTGAAAATATAAATCGAACCTACAACCGGTCGCGTTTACATGCACACTTTGTGCCCCTGCGCCACGACTGCCGTCAAAATACTAATTTATAATTATTTAATTTCGTCCGAGGTCGTCCTGATACAGGGGTACAAGCGTGCGACTATAAACGTGTTATTTGTGAGTTCGATTCCCACTCAGGGGACTCAAATATTTAACATTTTCATTTCATGCTCTGGTAACGAGGCAAAGCGCAGCGTTGAGTTCTGCCACTCAACACGCAATGACTCAAGAATTTCATTGAAAGTGGGGAACAAAGTGGGCTATTGTGAACGGAGTGCCTTAACACTAGGTTCCATAGTTCTCATTGCCTCTCTAGTTATGTGCGGGGTATAGCGTGAAGGTAAAAAAATAACTTATTTACTTTATAATAGGTTTGCGGCTTATTTACTTTATAATAGGTTTGCGGCTCGGAATTAAGTAAAATTTTTATAAAGTGCTCAAAGTATCTCTGATCTTAGAGGTTTACATCAAAACGAAACACATTATGTTTTAAAATCGATATTCTTCTTTGATTAATAGACTATCCAAGATAAAAAAAAATCAAATCAATAAGTCCAGAGATTAGCGAGTGCAACCAAACATAATTTTCAGATTTAAAATATTACTATATATTGCAATAGAATTATAGTAACATATTAGCATTAGCTCAAAACTAATGTTAAATCGATGTTACTTATTATACGTGTAGTACGTAGCTAAGAAGATTACGATTGAGACGGTTTGATATAGAGATATGTATACATTAATTAAAATTGTACCTGATCTGTATTTGGAATATATATGAGAAAATCTATTTCTGGGGACATTTATCATTTATATTAATAAATTAAATATATTTTTATATTTAAAAAAAATACTATATTATTTTGGCATACATCTCTTAGCATTGAGTGTTTGTTTAATTCCTATTGTTTAATGAATAAAAAAATTATATTACTATATTTTGTTCGACTGAATTACTGCAAATTAACTGTTGTATTAAATTGGATGTAACTTTAGTTTTAATGTATTTATTAGAACACCAAAATGAGAAACCGAATTATGTTAATGGGAACTCCGTTCTCATTATCTTAACACTAGGTTCCGAGGTTCCCTCTACCTTTTCTGCTATATGCCGGATACAGCTCGAAGCTAAAAAAAAAGTTACAAATAAATAATGATGTAGGTCAAGCGTCCAAAATCGCTAAAATGTATTAAGCCAGTTGCTGTCTGTGTGTCCTCTATGTAGATACACAAAGTTAAAAAAAATACGTTAAGGCAGTAATCCAAGTAAAAATATATAGAGGTCAAACAATGTTTAATGCAGGTACTTCTTTGTTTATTCGCAAGGTTGATTGAGCATCGAATATATTATAAAGAGCGTCAGCATCCTTCGGTCATAGAATGAATAATATAGCAAAGTTGAACTGCGATATCTGTATAGGAAGAGAGGCGGCGGAAAAAAATAACTGGATCAAATTTAAGGAGATTTTATTCAAAAACGACTTTTGGCATCATATTTAAACATAGATTAATTTATTATATTTAAAATGTAAATAATTAAATAATTTAACTACTAACTGACTTGAACGGCTACGCAAGCCAGGAGGATAACGATACCAACTACCGTCTAATGATTACATGGCGAGTGAAGTTTTGTAAGAGGAAAATAACAAGAACATTAACGTGAATATTGATGCCGATTTGGGGTAAGTGTCTAACTGTATAATTTAGACACTTAATCACAAAAATTTACACGTTGTTTGCATTACAAAGGGAAAATTGCCTCGTTCTACATACATATTTTCAAAAGAAAACTATTATAATATATTTTACTTGCTATTTCTACTTTAATGGAAAAGACAAACAAACGCAAACGACAAACAAACGCAAACGAGAGTTCGGGTCACCTGAGGGTAAGTGATTACCGCCGCCCATGACTCCGTGCAATTCCAGAGGAGCTACGGGTGCGCTGCTAGCCTTTAAGGTGGGTTGGGCACCGGAACCCGGCATTACCTGATGCGAATCGCAGTGGCATAAAGCCGCTACTTAACGCCAGTTTTAAATGCCGGGGGTGGTAATGATCCGGTCGAGTCTGCCCATGCGTGTTGCTATTGCTGGCTGACGTGACTCTAGCACACAGTACCAGGATGATCCTATTCTAGGCCGGTATCGCACTGTACAAAATTAATTAATAAAAAACTAAAATTACTTCAATTCCTAATTATTATTCGTATATTTTCGATTATGTGGACCTCCTTCGGATAAAAGTCTCCTTCAAAAAATTGTATATTTTACTGTTGTTCGCAGTCTTCCAATCTATTCCTGCAAGTGCCTTGTGATCGTATTTCCATGTTTGGCAGCCATATGTTAGACAAGGAAATTTTTTTGTGTCTAGAAGTAACTTTTTTAATCTTATTATTATATTAATCTTATTATAAAGTTTTGACTTGAGAATGTCTTTTTGAGCCCAGCACTTTTTCCATGTAATAGCTACACTCCTATTAATTTCCTACGTATATTAAATCCAAAATTTAATTGTTTTCGAAGGTAAATGTAGCACTCTACGTATTCGAGCAGCACATTGTTAACTAGTACTGACCACAGCTCACTATTAGTCATACCTTTGCTAGGTCATTGTCTAGATTCATTTCCAGGCCTACACGAGCACTGTTTGAGCTTATTTGAAGAATCAGAGAACATGACAACTGTAAACCTGTATTATATTTTATTGTAATTGTATATATTATCCATAATATAAATTACTGAATAACCTGCAATCTGATTCAAATTACAATAAAAATCTATACATGTTAATTTGTCATTTTAAATCAAAACCAAAAAAAAGGAAATTAAAACACAGAAAAGCATATTTAAATCCCGATCCCTTGCCTATAACATTAGCTGGAACAATATACAACTCAAATTGAGCGTATAAGACATACGTTGAAAGAATGAGCAAACAAAAGAGAATTAGATTAGGAACTTGGCGCAACTCGCATACAGTATAGTACATATATTTACATATATATATACAGATATATGACTTAGGAATACGCACAACTTTTGATAATAACACTGTTTTGTTACAGAAGTTCCTATATTTTATTTGCCATCTAAATATAATATTCGTGGCACGGAATGTTTGTGAATAAATTTTTGTATGATCATTGATCTCATTACGTACTGAGATGTTTTAGCGTATTTTTGTATAAATTTATAGAAATAAGGTGACGTTAAAAATATTTTCAGCTATTTATAAGACACGGATACTTCGAATGTTCGAAAGGAGTTTGTAGCTTAATTGATATAATTATAAAAAACTATAGACCTGACTATAAAGGTGACGGTCGTGATTCCTGCTTATTGCCTCGTTATCGGAGCGATGAAAAAAAAATCCCCGGAGTGGGAATCGAACCCACGGCCGATACCTTAACAGTCGAATGCTTGCAACTCATACACCACGACTTTGGATAGATCGTATGTATATATTATATTGAAAAGCCAATCTAACAGATCAGAGAAACCAAAATATAATTATTTCCCCGAGTTAGGATCGAATGCACGACCATCGCATTTGACAAGCAGGCGTCCCAATGTGCTATTATTGCGTCAAATTACGTTATTATTCAATGTATTGATTACATTAATTATTACTGAAACAAAAATATGTATACATATACATTATAAATATAAACTTAATCCCTTGTGGGAATAGCACAAACATCGTTATAAATTGTTTAATTAAGTAATGTCAGTTAAAAAAATAAAAACAATAATATATAATATCTATGAAGGTAATAAAAATTCTAAAAACGTCCAATATTTATTGAAAATGATGAACTGTGATGATTAATTCTGAAAATAAAAAGAATTTAAGCATTTTTTAGCAGACTATGTAGAGAGAACGTAGTGTTAAGACTCACAGTTCTCCGCTGACCGTCAAATTTTTGAGGCATTATGTGTTGAGTCGCGGAGTCTATCACCGCGTTATCTCGTTACCAAAGCAAGATAATGAAACCAACTCTTTTCCCCGAGCAGCAATCGAATCCACAGCCGTCGTGTTGATCATTCAGATGAAGTGCGGCTGCGCCACGATGGTCTCAAAATGAAAAGATTTTAAAGATTTTTGCATTTTTCTTATTTAAAATACACAAAATCCAAGGCCATTTCCGCGAAAGCCATTTTAAAACTGGAATAAGTTCGGCGTCTAAGCGGATCAGTCGAACCTCTTACCTTGAAGCTTACTGTTCCCTTCGATTTTATTGGATCGAAATAAAGTTGAAAATGTTGAAACGAATGTTACTTATAGCTTTTGTATTTGACAATGTACATTGAAATAAGTCTTTTGGGAATAATCTACAGTTTATCTTATAGGGTCCCGTCTTCAGTATTGTGTAAGGTGAACATAGAATGTTTCACGCTGTATCCCGCGTTTGGAACGTCAGACAGTGGAACCTGGGGATCTAGTGTTGAGATACTTTGTTTCCCATTAGTGCACTTCCTTTCCGCCCACTTTCCGCCAATTTTTTGAGGCACATGTTGAGTGACAGAGCTCAACGCTGCGCTTTGCCTCTTTACCATAGCAAGGAAATAAAACTATATTTATAACAACTAGGAAGGAATTGCAAGTAAGTATTCAAATAAGCTTTCCATATTGTGGTTAGTTTAAAATGGATTTGCAACAGAAACTATTTTTCAACATTTTGTCAAAGGAGTGTGGAATAGGATTAGTTAGACTTGTTAATTAGAATGTAGAGGATTGGTTATTCCCACATAGACATTTGGTAAAATAGCAAAAAGAAAATACAGTGTCAAGACATTCTGTTCTCTATATTCTGTGTTAATTTAAGACATTATGCGATGAGTAGCCGAAAGCTGAGAAATCGCTTCCGTTTTTGTAATTTAAAAAGTTTTTTGTCTCCCCTGAGAATTTGTTTAACAGGCTGTTAGCAGGTTTATACTCTCAGCCGACGATATTTTATCATCCGAACGGGAATCCAACCCCTAAACTGTTGTTTAAAAACTCCATTCCCCGATTTCCGTCAAATTCTGGGGGTATTACGTGTGTAAAATATTGAACATTTTATTTCCTCGAGTGGAAATCGAACCCACAACCTGACACTACTGGCCCAGATTAATTATTATGAACATCAAATATAACAATGTTTTAACCCACAAAGTAAATAAATAATAGAATACGTGATTGTTAATTCAGATTAACTCATCATCGTGAACTTAATTTCCCCAGCGTTAAACTTTGCAACGTCAACGGCTGGGCGTCCTCGGATGACCCATCGGAAGTTTGGTCATATTGTTAAGGTTCTTCCCCCGGGGAACGGTTTTCAATGGACTCTGTGAACCGCAAAGCCTTGTTTGAATTTAATATTGTATTTAAATATTTCATTCGCGTGTATAATTTTTCATTTATTTTTTTAGTGTTACAACATCCAATATTTTTTATTTTTTTTATATTAACAGAAAAAAATAGAGGTATTTTGCTATCTGAAATTATAAAGTTGAAATTTAAAATAAGTTAAAAGTGGGGTGAAGTGAAGTATATGAGGTAGTTCATGATAGAATATTAATATTTTTTCATGATCTACCTCCCATAGCCTGCATGCACTTATAGAGCGTTACATAAAAATTATTGCCCTTATTTATTCAAGGGCCTCCTTTTGTTTACAAACACTACCATTCCCCTCTTTCGACCGAATTCTTGAAGCATTGCGTATTGAATGGCGGAACTTAACGCCGCACTTTGTCTCGTTAATAGTGCGAGGAAACAAAAATATTAAATATTTCATTCCGCCATGTGCCCCTGCGCCACATTGGCCTCTAGCGACTCTTCTCTTTTTTTGGCTTTATAATATTATTATAGAAGTATAGGTAATAAAATTTAACTTGCCTCAATACATCCGCACAATCTTAAAAAAACCTAACCAACCTGAAACTCCACGGAATTTTATGCCTAGCATACTCTTCAATATAATGATTTTTAGTATAATGGGTAAAATTTTGTATATATTAAGCAGCCCCACCCTTCTTGCTTCAACGGTAGGCAGAGGCAACCTAGTGTTAAAATATTCTGCTTCCCTTTTTCATTTAATTTTCGTATTGTTTTATGTTAAAATACTTCCGCCACTGCATAATATCGTGCTTTTCTCAAGTAGAGCGGGGAAATGAGCATAATTTAAATATAACCGTTCTCCCAAATCGGAGACGAATATATACATATATGGAGAATAACATCAATGTTAAATTAAAAGAAATAAAACTAAATATATATAGTAAAACATATTGAAGGTAACCACAGTTGCAACATAAGAGGCCGTAGGCGACGCTAGACGCTAATACAGACAGACAGGCTTTTAAGCGTAGAGAAAAGCTCTCTAGGAAGCGATGGGAAAAACCTTTGCGTGTGACCTTACTATTGAAATGCAATTTATAATTTCTATTCGGCAGAGAGTGGGAACGGAGTATCTTAACACTAGGTTCCCTCTGGAAACCCTGCAGTGTGCAGCATCACGCTGTAGCGTGAATCTGATTTATTCTGGTTATATACACAGTGCAAGTTACTTCCGACCTCTCGAAATACAACTTGTGTATTCTATTAGTTAATTGAAGATAAAGAATCGGCGTTGAGTTCTGCTACTCAAGACATAATGCCTTCAGAATCCGGTGAAAATTGGGGAACGGAAGCGGTGAGTGGTAGAACTCAACGCCGCGCTTTGCCTCGACACCAGAGCGAAGAAATGGAAATATAAATTTAAGTAAATATTTCAGTTCCTCGAGTGGGGATCGAACCCACAACCAGTAAGTTTTACAGTCACACTATGTGCCCCTGCGCCACGACTGGCCTCAAAATAAATACAAAAATATCTTAGAATCTTATTTCTCCAGAATCATACACTATTCAGTATATTCGCTCGAGTCATCAATGTTGTAACACGCGAACCTCACGTCCTGGCGTCGCGAGGAAATGTATGCGGGCTACCAAAATTTAACTAGGTTATTATTGAATAAAAAAAACGTGACCTGAAAAACTGTATGGCTATCACGTTTCTCGATCAGCTGTAAATTATGCGGTTTTGGAGTTCCGTATTGATAATATTTATTTTTATAATAGGTAGTTATATTTGTTATGGAGTGAATTTGATAAGTTTTGAAAACAGAATGGTGTCAGTCGTACCTAAAATACGAGAATAGGTATATTCTTGATAAATGTGAGGGTTGTGGGTTCGATTCCTACTTGAGGAATGAGTTATTTTCGTTTTATTTTCCTTTAGTAAAATTGGGTGGAAATTGAGTGGAGATGGAGATGGAGTACCGACACCACGGTCCTTTTGCGTACCATGCTATATGCGGAGAACATTGTAGTTAAAAATATTCTGGTGTGGTAACATAAATCATTTGTAATAAAAGAGCACTAACCAACTTATCATCTCTCCAACTATGAGAATGGAATAATGATTAGTATCTAAATATATTCATATAATTATAAAATTGTTATTATATTGTTATCGATATTTCGATGTCAAAACTGTATCGATACCCATCACTACCATTCATACTCATATAAAACAAGCGCTCACTTATATACAATTTAAGGCCAGAGTCTGAGTAAACGCGACTGGTTGTGGATTCGATCCCCACTCGAGAAAAATTAAATTTTTATTTAAATTTATATTTTCATTTCATCGCTCTGGTTTCGAGCCAAAGCGCGGCGTTGAGATCCGCCACTCAACTGAACGAATTAATAAGAACCATTTATTTTTTTCTCACATGCAGCTACATAGTGCTTGTTTATTTCCAGGGGCAGAGTACCCTCTTCCCTACCCACCTGGTACCGCCAGTGGGGGTAACAGCATTAACCTCAAGTTCGAAAAAGAAAAAAAAATGAGTACAATCTAATTTGTCCGTCGGTCGTAGCTTGGGAAAGTGGTTGGTGTCGATACTGTAAATTCGTTGTATTTTATTATATTTGTTGTGTTTGAAAGATAGATTTTTAAACTGTTAGTAATTTTGTATTTCTATTTGAATAAAGTCATACATTGTCAATTCAGGGTAGCTTTTAATAAAATTAACCTCAGACCAGACCGTTGTTTTATTTTTACATTTACTGATTTCTAAGAATATTATATTGGCAGATGGTCCGAATATCTAAAGCTATGGACAAAATGTTTGCATATTGGTCCTATAATCCTATTTCACACTCTGTTACCGAACAGATGGTCCCAATTTACTGGTTGACCAGCTTCAGTAAGAATTATGAACTAGGAAAAATGTTAGATTTTTTTACATATGTAGAAAGATACTTTGTTTTTTGTCTTTCATATTTATGGAGGGAACTGCAGTAAAGTTTATTAAGTCTGAATATAAACGCTACGATTGTAGGTTCGATTCCCATTCCCACTGGGATGAAAATGTTATTTTCATTTTCTCACTCACAAGACTAAACGTGGCGTTGAGTTCTGCCAATAGGCAATGTCTCAAAATTTGGGTGGTCTGTGAAGATCGGAGTGTCTTTACTCTAGATTCTCTCTGCCTACCGTGGTATATGCGGGGACTGTGCTTTTTTCACGGGATGTTATTTATTGATACACCTAACTCTACGCCCTCCTCTTATTGCTCTCTTACGTACATTGTAAGAGCTTGTGAAATTGCTTTACTTAGATTGTCACGTATGCTTTTTAGATATAAAATACATACATAAAAAGTCCCCGAGAAGTATTTGAATAGCGTGACTCCAATATGAGATTGTATAAGGTATTATATAAAACAGCTAGAGGTCACGGGGTAAGTTCCCGTCTTTGATGAATAAACGTATATGATAAATAGACGTAAATATATGTTAATTATTCTATTTGCATGTAGTATTACATTTTCGTATCAGATATCTTATCAGTGTAAACTAATTACCATATTAATAAAGTAATTTGCTATAGTAGGATTTATAGTATCAATTTGTATATTTAGAAATGATATTAGCTTGAGGCAAGTGGTGTGACTGTAAACGCATTTGGTTGTGGGTTTGATCTCCACTCGAGGAAATTAAAAAAATAAATAAATCAGCTTTACGCTGTATCCAGCACACAGCAGGGTAGGCAGAGGTAACCTAGTGTTAAGACACATCGTTCCCCACTTTCCGTTGAGTTCTGGAGGCATTGCGTGTTGAGTAACGGAACTCAACGCCGCGCTTTACCTCGACACCAGAGCGAAGAAATGAAAATATAAATGTAATTAAATATTTTATCGCCTCGAGTGGAGATTGAACCCACAACCAGTCGAATTTACAGTCACACTCTGTGCTCTTGCCCCACGACTGGCCCCCTGAAATATTATATTATTTACATTTATATTGGGATTTCTTCGCTCTGCTGTCGAAGCAAAGTGCGGCGTTGAGTTCTGCCACTCAGCACGCCATGAATCTCTGTAGTCTGTAGATCTATTTTTTATTTCTATACATTTCTAAAGAAGGATAGAGAAACCTAGTAGCCTAGTAGTAACCTATATTAAATCATTGGAGTTATAAATAACGTTACTGTAAATAACATTCTGAATAAATGAAGGAATGAGTTAATTTAAAAGCATTCAATTATGCCAATTTTAAACCCACATCAAATGAGTCGTGTAGGCTGATTGACAATCTGTTATACTAAGAATAAAAATTACCATAATATAAACTAAAAGACCTTATAAAATAAACTTGATAAAAAAGAACCACCGTAGTAAATTAAAAAATATATATAAAGCTTTCAGAATTAATTAAAAAAATGGTGTGTTAATTACAA
>DWQW01005664.1:0-17431 GCA_018249695.1 Heliconius erato demophoon
CCTCGAGTGGAAATATGAACCCACAATCATCGCGATACACGTGTGCCACTGAGCCACGAAACAACGTATAATATCATAGTTATGAAGATAAATAAATTAATTAACCGCAACATATTAATAAAATACACACCGTAGCAAAGTCTAATCGTACCACCGACATGGCGATATTACAAGCGAAACTACAACTTGCAAAGCTCCTTTGGAAATCGGAAAGTTTCTACTATTTCATAAATGTACAAACATAAAATAAACAATATATCCTATGTAGGTATGTACGTGGACTTACCCTTTATTGTGTTACCGCATATTTACTTTTGCTAGTGTTGCTGGCAACTTATGTGAATTTCACCGGAAGAAAATAACTGTCTCAACTTTAATATAAGGTAAATGAAGTTTATATACGGTCGCTTGCGGGTAGAGGGAAAAAATGTTAAGAAAGAATCGGTGAGGTGCGAGGAGCTTTTATTTAGAATGGAGACTAGGTTTGTTATTCTGTATATGTTAATTTGCGAAAGAAAATATGTAAATGAGAATTTTTAATATAGAATTTCGGTTTATTTTATATGTTTTTAGGTATTAAATACTTTTAAAAATTGGTTGGTTACACGTTTTATATATGGTTTGTGTGTCGTTTCTTAAATTATTTTAATTATAATATATTATATACAATGATTGCTAATTTTCATGTGTAAACCGTCTTTCTGTTCTTATACAAATGCTTTGTATTTTATTTTATACCTTTCATTGCATTCTGTATATAGCAAATTAGACCAAGGAAAGAACGCAGAGTCGGAGCACTCCGTTCTCCAGTTTCGTAAATACCTAAATTTATCGCAAAAATAAGCTTACGGTTGTTGTAAAATATCTTAAAAAGCGATAAATCTGTTAATAAGTCTTTCTTTTCTATATTATTACTCTATATTTATATATTCTTATAGGATGTTAAAAAATATACAAGAATAATTAGGTACGTGTTTCGCGAGGCTGTATCGTTTTATAGTGCACTACCTTCATACACTCATAAGCGTTGGCAGATACTCATAGCGGGATTTCACAATCAAGTGTCTGATCTGCACAATCGCTCACAAATTTTGAACGATTTCTCTTTACTAAAGCTAAGTGAATAGCTTAATTTTATAAATGTTAGAATACGTTTCTTAGGTTTGTTGTGAGTTCGATCCCTACTCGGGGGAATGATATTTAAAATTATAATCTTTTCCGCCAAATGTCTTGGAATTCGGCTTAAAATGATAGCAACACTAAATTCTTTACGAATATACTATTATTATGAGAGAAACGTGAATCTTGCAAAAAAAATTACCATATTTTTTTTGAGGGAATCTAGTATTAAGACACTCCACCACGTACCACCAAATCGTTTCCATTTACACTTTCACTTAGATATTAATAATCATTAAGACCAGTCGAGGTGCACAAGCGAGTGGTTGCAATTGTAATTGCGACATATTGTGAGCTTATAGAAATTAAATAAGTCATATTTTTAGTCACCCTCGTAACGAGACAGAGCGCGGCGTTGAATTCCGACGCTCAACATGTAACGCCACGTAAAAAAAAAATATGAACATTTTCAGAAATATTCAACTCGATCAAAACTGTGAAATTACAGTTTTTCAATCTCGAAATTTAATTATACTAGTAATATTTTTAGTTATTCAAAAAAATATTGGCTTCACTTCTTCCGCAATGCGTAACAAGGTTGAGCAACAATGAACGTAATTAACATGCAATCCCCGTAATCGGACCGTAAAGTTTTTTTCCCACGAATTATGCAAATAAATTGGAAATTCGAGCGGAGACTTATTACTGAAACTTAATTTAACTTTTCTTTTTTTCTCTCTCTTAATATTGTACAAGAGAAATTAAAAATTTTGTGCTTCTTTTAAATTGCTGTGAGATTTTAGTAATCGTTGGTGATTTGTTGAAAACTGATTATTAAGTTGATTATTATTAAGAAGCCAGTTGAAGCGCAGAGACACAAATTATGTAAACGCGACTGGTAGTGGATTCGATCCCAACTCGAGGAAATTAAATATTTATTAAAATGTATATTTTCATTTCTTCGCTCTGGTGTCGAGGCAAAGTGTGGCGTTGAGTTCCGCCACTCAGCACGTAATGCCTCCTGAATTTGGCGGATAGTGGGAAACGGGATGTCTTAACTCAAGGTTCTCTCTGCCTACCCTGCTGTGTGCAGCGTGATGCTGATTCATTTGATTCTGATTTACGTTGCTAAATGGTTTTGAAATTTGCTATAGTATAATATTTTAAGGTGTAAAAATTACATATTTTAGGTGTATTTTAGGATGTTTTGGTTCAATGGGAGATCATCTAATTATAAACGAGATGGTTGATAGTTAGATCCCTACTAAATGGAAGTCTCGGAGGAATGATTATTTTCGTTTCCTTGCTTGTTGTAAGCAAAATGTGGCATTGAGGTCGGCGGAAAGTGGACCTAATGTGGTTTATTGTAAATAAATCACAATAATAAAACTCTACTCTTTACAATAATATTGTTGTATTATTTATATTGTTGAATCATTTCATAAACAATTTCCATTAAATTAAGCACAACATGGGATCAATCAAAATAATTTATATTGTTATTAATTGCAAATAATTCAAATTATATTATTTTAAGTTTAACTATATTAGCGGATAGTTGTGTGTCCACAAGTATTTCTATGGAAAATAAAATATATATACGTATTCATACAAATCAATTTAGTTCGTAGCACAGATCACATCGGTCTTCACTTAATGCAATAAAATATTATAGTGTGTCGCCAGAGCAAGGAAATAAAACTAATTATTTTCCCCAAATTGAGATTGCTGCCTAAAAACTTTCCGAGTCACGTTTACTAAAACATTGCCTCAAAATAATGACCTCAAAGTTAAGAAATAATATGCTTTCTTTTTCATAATTTTACACATAATTCCCACTGGAGTAGCCAGAGAAAATGGAGTTTCAAATGCTACGTTCTCTGCTTACTTCTTCCACTTCGTCCACTATTATCAGCCTCTTCATACATGTCCTCCGAAGTATCCTTAGACTCCTTCCTCCATTATCTCTGTATTCTTCCTTCCTCTCCTCATCTCTCTTATCACTAACGTTTACTTCATAAATTACATACATTACCTAAGCATCTTAACATCAAATAATTCATAACTGGTTCACAAATAAAAGAAAAAGTGCAGTCTGTTTATACCACTACTAAAACAACATAAGATTTAAAAGCCAAAGGAGGAAAAGGTCGAGACGAGGCAAGAGGCCAACGGGTGATAAAAACGTTGCGGACCTTTGTCTTTATGGGTCACGTGTAGGTGTCGCAGGTCTGAGATTCAATTTGCTGGGATTTCTTTATACGGGCGTTATGTTCTGATGGTTGGAGAGATTTTTGTTACCTGTTTTGGTAATTTAAAATTATATTTGTTTTATTTTTCTTTTATTGCGTTCTTCACATGAAAGCATGGTTCCCTAATTTATTATATTATCAAATTGAATTTAATTGATCCTTCACTGTAAAACTAAATTATTTTAAGAATTACAGCAATAAAATTGACAACAGTGTTTTGTCACCGAGTGTTTGTAACCTGTAATATAAAAAAAAATCTAATATTAAAATATATTTAGTAATTAGCATTTATGACAAAGCGCGGCGTTGAGTACCGCTTCAACACGCAATTTCTCAAGAATTCAGTAGAAAGTGGAGAACAGAAATATCTATAGGGGAACGGACCAAGTTCCCAGGTTCTCTCTGCCTACCCACTACTCTTAATTCGTCATCACAAATTACTTACCTTGCTCTCACTCAACTAATACAATGTGCAAACAAAGAAACTACCAGCGATATTAAGCTGACTACACACCCGCGTTAATCCGATCCGGCTGTAGCTTGTTTCCTCCCGCCGCGAAAAGTTGAGCCATCCACCGCCCTCTTGATATTAAACCGGTTTAGGGCGGTTTATACTGGCTTTATTATATTAGCGCGTCGGCGCTACGCTTCAGAATTTAGCGGTTTAATTATAAGGTGAGTGGTTATACTGTATTATGTACACTGTGTCTGTGTTACCTGTTACTTTGGAGGGTTTTTTTTTCTTTTTTCTTTGCGTAGAATATAGCTGGTGCGACTAAAACTGTAGTTTGTATGAGTGGAGAGTGCTAGACGAAGTGATTGTGGTTTATTTTTTATTTTTCAGCTGTTTAGGAATATCTGAGATAAAATGTTTGTTATTTCTGAGATGCTCCGCTAAAGCTAAGCTTTGTTTTTTTGTGTGGTTCCAAAACACAATTTAGTGACATAGTTATGTCGTGTGTGTGTCGAGTGTCGTGGAGTGAATTATTTAATATTTTTAATTATTTTATTATTATTAACTTTCTGGCTCTAGTGACACGGTAAAACGCGGCGTTAAGTTTCGGAACTCAACACGCAATGCCCCGAGGATTCGGTAGTAAATGGGGAACGGATTGTCGTAACTGCTATATATGCGATATCAAAAAACAACCAAAACAAAAAGTCTTACCATATGTAATTGTATCCCAAATTGGATACAATAACAGATTTATTTGGTAACCCGCATGTGTGTCGCGTGCTTACATCGTCAATTAACCCTGTTAAATCCTCCCTAAATGTAAATCACGTTAAGAATTTACCTCTTGTAATGAACTTTTGGTCGGCGTTACAAAGCTATTACAAACTTTTACTACTCTCGCTGTCTTGTATCGCTTCAATTTTATATTTTATTGCTTGTGAAATGTTTAATGTGTCTGTATTATTTGGAAAGGTAACATTCAATTTTTTTTTTGCCTTAGAATTTGACTTATATTTTTAAAGGTATCTAGATTGTGAAGACCTTTAAACTTCACAGCATTTATAGTTGCGTTATAGATTAACCTACAAGCACCTCAGCAAGCCAGACAGCCAGACAGAACGCTGTGCCAAATGCAACGTTACACTTTACAAAATAAAAAAAAACACGCCTGATTTAAATTCAATTTTAATTTAAGGTGTTATTAGTATTGTAATATTTATATTACAATTCAAATATCCTATACACGGAAAGGCGATACTTAATAAATCTGTAAATTCCACTTTTTTTCACAGTCAATGTGCTAAAACGATCTAACAATATATATTAACCTAAGCTGTACGTACATATATATATATATATTAATATACAAATTTATTTCCATACACTTTGAGACACAATGAGTTGAGTATAAACTTCGCCCTTAAATTTAGTTATGCAATATATTTAGAAGAGCAAAACTGAAAACCCTCTGTAATCTCGAACAGCAGTTTCGTAAGTTGGCGACCACTTATCAAATTGTCCAAGATGGAAACTTGTTTGGAAAGCTTATAATATAGTAGAGATATGAGACAGTATACCTACTATATACTATATTGTTTTAGTTTTATCTTAAAATTTCAAATAAATGACTGCTGAACCAAAGGTCATCCAGTCGGTTCCTTTCTACTTAGACAGATATTTGGGACAATATTTTTTTATTGTATGCTTATTATTGCTTATAGGCCAGACGTGGCGCATGGGCACAAAGTTTGACTGTAAAATCGTCTTGTTGTGGGTTCGATCCCCACTCGAAGAAATGAAATATTTATTTACATTTGTTGTAGGTCGTGGCGCAGGGGCACAAGGTGTGACTGTAAAACCAACTGGTTGTGGGTTTGATCCCCACTCGAGTAGATGAAATATTAACTTAAATTTATCTTTCCATTCTTCGCTCTGGTGTCGAGGTTAAGCGCGCCGTTGAGTTCCGCCAGTCAACACGCAATGCCTCCAGAACTCAGCGGAAAGTGGGAAACGGAGGGTCTCAACTCCAGGTTCCCTCTGCATACCCTGCTGTGTGCAGGAACGTGAAGCTTATTTATTTATTTGATGTATTTTTCTCTAATCTGATCATTATAATACAATTTTTGCCTATTTTGATCGGTTTGTTACCGAAAAAAATTCAAAAGAAAATACTAACAAAATATATTTTGTTAAGTGTGCAAAAGTTGTAGAATATTAACACGCTTATTACTATATAAATGAAATAATATTCATAATTTTTTTATTAAAACTTTGTATATATTTTTTTTAAATAATCATTTTTATTTTTTAAATAATAAAATATAACATTGTCTAAACAATTATAAAGCAATAATTAATAAACAAAACATAGAAAATTACAAAGTTTAGGAAAAATTGAATTGAAAACAGTATATCGAAGCTATACAAACACGAGTCCCCATCGAGCATTGAGTTTTATTCATCGGAACTTTCATTGTACCAAGAATAGGTGTATGCCGTATTCGAATAGAGAAGTAAAATTTTATAACGAAAATATCAATAGTTTTATTACTTCCACAGTAACTGTAAACAACGTAAAATTTTATTATTATTCTATCTTAACGATTTATATTTCTTGTTTCAGGTACTTTACAAATTCCGGGCTACGTGGCCTCTTGTGTATTGAAATGTCAATATTGTTTCGTTAAAAGTTTGTATGTAGCGTTATGTACTTATATGGCCCAATTGGGTACAGCTTGACTAAAAGAATGGTTTTAGTTAAAATTTCACTTGATTTCTTTTTTGTTTACGCTTTTTCTCATAAAGCGGTTTAGGCAGAAAGATAAGATCGCTTTCCGCCCCATTTTCACAGCGGCACCCAATGGCTGCTTGCCCACCAGAGAAGAGAAATGAATATAATTTATACGCAATCGGTCCCTAAGTTGGGTACGAACCAACACCAACATCAAATTTAGAGTAAACTTCAATTATTTTCATAATAATCATCAATGAGATTCATACTGTATCCCGTATATATCAGATTAGAGAGAGGGAACCTAGTGTTAAGACACTCTGTGAAATGAAAATATTAATAAATAATAATTCATTCCCCCGACTGGCAATCGAACCCGCAACCATTGCGTTACAATCACACCCTGCTTCATCATGTTTTTAATTTAGTAAATTAAAGAATTTGCGTTCAGCAAGAATTTATATGAAAGGTTACGTCAGTATCTGGCACGAGACTTCTAGTTCCAGATAACATAAATTAAATTAAACGTATCTCGTACATCATGGATGCTTTATTAAGCTTCAACATTTTGATTACCAATTATTGATCTAATTTGTCTAGTATATTGCCTATGTAATATTAGACTCGAACTAATAACTAATGACACGTGGTATACCTACGTATGTAATACCAGAGGACGGTATAATATTGTTAGTATTTGCTTACATGGAATGGAATTATATACTTTTTTTTTATTTTTAAAAGTGCCTATGGAATCTGTGGTAGAGGTAGGTTGGTAGTTCGAAAAGAATTCAAATTTGATTTTGCTATCTGGACGCATAATTAAAAATTTTAATTTTAATGTTATTTTTTTATTATATATAAAAAAATTAGGAATGATTTCATATATTACAATTTGAAATTAATAATATCTTGTATGAGAAAGCACTGTCGTAAGTATTATTAGGCAAAAATAATCTGGTTACTTTACCGAGTCGGATTCGTCCACCGAGGATTCCGTACCAATTCCAGGATGGTAAATTATTGAGAACTGCATCTAAAACAGTTGGCAAACTTAAATTTGAACGAAGATTACGAACTCATTTTATATGAAATAAACTACAAATATAAGTTTGTAATGAGCATTTCATGAAATAGATATTAATTTTCACTTTTCGGATTTTTCCCTTTATTTGTATTTCAAAATCTCGAAGGACAGACGAGAGATAACAAAGTGATCCTTTAATCCTGTTCCATTTTTTTTTAAGATACGGAATTCTAAAAAGTTACATCATTGTCCTTCAGAAAAAAAAACTCAAATTGTTGTCCTTCAGAGAGTTTAAATTTTTATTTATCCTGAGCGAATTGAAGATTTTTTTTCCTTTTACATATTTATACAGTTATAATTTTCTTTTTTACTTTTACTATAACTACATTTAATTTTTTCTCAAACGCACAAACAAAAGAAAAACATAAACATAAGCTCTCGCTATCCATATTATCTCATTTGAGCGAACGACCTCTCTAATGTGGCCCATTACGGGAACTAATGTAAATGTGTTTGTACACCATTTGTTCTACCGGCCGTTTTGTTCCTGCCTTCAATGCTGAACGGCGCACGTTATTAGGCTAAATTCTGTTAAGTGTGTGATAAATGTACCCGTGTATTGTAAATGCCGGAAATGTATGGATATATCCTATTTTGGTTCCCAAAGGTGAAATATGAGAAGGTTGTGAATGATATCTTTATATGAAGATATCCAACGTCTTAGTGTAAAATCAATATATTCGTTACCTTTTGATACATTTGACAAATGAATTAACTGCAGTTAACACGCGATAGTTGTGTTTGAGTGGGCACTCCAATATCAGCTTGGATGATTTGATCGCATACAACCTAGAGCCGTTCGAAGTTGGGTCCCAATGATCTGTGAAAAACATGACTTTGGCTTTACGTGGAGACGTCTCCTCGCTGTGCGTTCTCTGCCATCGAATTCTCTAACCGCACAGTACGGCACAAACTCCAAGATCTTCCACACCATCTGAATGTGCTCGTTTGCCTTGTCTTTTCCATAAAAAACTATTAATAGATGAATAGATAGATACTTGAATCTTGTATATACATAGCTATTACCTTTGGTTAAGGAAACTAAATTAAAAATAAAATCAGCTTCACGCTGTATCCCACACACAGCAACCCTACTGTGTGCGGGAGGCAGAGGGAACCTAGCGAGCGTTAAGACACTCCGTTCCCCACTTTCCACCGTATTCTGAAGGCGTCTGCGTGCTGAGTGGCGGAACTCAACCCCGTGCTTTGCCTTGACACCAGAGCGAAGAAATGGAAATATAAATTTAAATAAATATTACATTTCCTCGAGTAGGGATCGAACCCACAACCAGTAGATTTTACAGTCACACTTTGTATCCTTGCGCCACTACTAGCCTCAAATGGAAATCTTTCTATCAAATGCATTAGAAGATATTAAGATACGCCCATATCTATCACTCATTATTTTTTACATTAATTTAAAATTGATGGCCATCCTTATTCATATCAAAAGCAATTAAGACGCGAACTCGCATACAAACAAAAGAAGATAATCGCTGGTACAAAGCTCGGCTTACGGTTATTTATCCGAGTTTGGAACAAAGTTTCTAACAAAAAACGGTGACAAGTAAGATCCGTTTTTTATATCCGCCACGTAACTTAGCTCTTAAATATGACGGCTAAGTTACGACTTTACAACTTTCTCAGTGAGATGAGAGGCAATGGAAAGTTTCTATTTTGCCAGTCAAATTATATTTTGAGTCACGTTTTGATGCCGTTCTTAATCTTAATAATGAACTAGATATTTTTAAAAAAGACTTAACTAAACTAGGGGTAGTCAGAGAGAATGAAGACACTACGGTCTCTGCATACCTCTTTCGCATCGTCTACTGTCATCAACCCTCCACTAAATTTGACCACAAGTACTTAGTGATCATAACGCCTGGTCGGTTTCCAGGAGGCGCGGGCTTGAGTCCCGCTACGTTCACATTTTTATACGTTTTCTAAATTAGAATTAGTAGTGTACCAGACCATTAGTAAGGTGGTATCTCCTAAAGTTTCGTTCTCACAACCCTGTCAAACACCTTTTCCAAGTCCACAAAAGCACAGAAAACTTTTTGGTGAACGGCTAAGAATTTTTCTGTGAGATGCGAAGGGAAAAGATCTGATTCATACACCTTCTTTTAGGTCTAAAGCCTCCTTGGACTCTCTCTTGTTATTTCTTTGCTTTTATATATATTTATAGTAGATATATTTTTATATGAAAGTAAAATACAAAAAATAATAATATTAAGTCCTAGTGGTCAAATTGCGAAGTCAAACTAGTTTATCAGGAAGGGCAAACTTCTTCGACAATCGACTGTCTTGATAACTGTCATACACAATTGATTACAGTAGTGATGTAATTATTTTCTTTTTTCTTGTTTTCATTATATATAGATATATATTTACTTACATTTGTTACAAGCACGTTTATTTGAAATTATATAGGGTATTTGATTCAAAAATGTCAAATATATAGTTCTTGGTCTGGCAACATTAAGTAATACAACAAAATGAAATGTCTTTACTAGGTTATTTCTGCTAACGTGTATGGTATGGTATTTCCAATTTTCCGTCTAATTGTCTAGGCATTGCGTGTTGAGTAAAATCGCGATTTTGCCTTCATTTCAAAACGAAAAAATAAATTATGAACAAACAATAATTCATTCTCACAAGTGAGGATCGAACTCACAACCGTAGCGTTACAGTCACACGCTTGCGCCTCTGCCACAAGTAAATTAACGTCAATTTTTATGTATATACAATGTAGACACTTTCTCTCAGTGGAATTCGAAGCCGCAACCATCGTTTCCAATTTGGTTTTACCGTATCACAGCTCCCTAACAAGTATCGACAATCGATGTTATACCTTCAAGTGGGAAATGCGTAACGCACAAGGAGTCAACATAAATCGTGACAGAGCGACGTACGAAGTAATAAATCTTGCCATTCACTAATACACCGCATTCAAATGTAGCGGGGAAATTCTGTATTCAAGTTGAGATTTGGAATCCGTTTCCGTTGTTGGATTTTGGATGGTTCGTAAGAATATGAAATTTTGTTATAGGTAAATTAAATCAAATCAAAAATCAGCTTCACGCTGTATCCCGCACACAGCAGGGTAGGCAGAGGGAACCTAGTGTTAAGACTCTCCGTTCCCCACTTTCTGCTGAATTCTGGAGGCATTGCGTGTTGAGTGGCAGAAATATAAATACCTCTATCACGTCGTCCACTGTCATTAACCTCTTCATAATTGGCATATGTCTGTAGTTAATAATAAAATTAATTAACAAAGACGTATGTATATTTTTTTGTTTTGTTATGATTTTGTTTTAATGATTTACACCTACTGTTAATACTCATTTTACAACGTAAAATAAAAAATAGATATAAATATATAACATACTTTTACAGTAGTAAAAAGATAAAAATTGAAGGAACTACAATGGAAACTAACCGAAACCTTTCACCTCAAAAGCTATACGTAACGAATGGCCGGATTTATTTCACGATTCCAAAACAGATGCGATGTTTGGGGTCTTGTATTGATCAGATTATTCTTATGTTCAACATAAATTTTACATAGAAAATAGGCACATCTTGTTAAAGTAAATAAGTTATACACTTGTACCCCACAAGAAGCCCAATTTCATAGAAATGAAAATAGTTTTAATTTATTGCCTTGAGTGGGGATCGAACATACAACCATCTCGTTTATACAGTTCATGTCACACTGCGCCTTGACGATCTCATACTATAAAAATAATTACATATTAATACATCATTGAGGTAATATATTAGTATAACATTTTATATGCCGATTGATATATTTTATTCCATAATAAATAAAATTTAAAATCAAATTTGACTTTTTGTTTCACAATTTTCTTGTGGTAAAATTTTTAAATATTTTTTCTTGTTTAGAAAGATATATTTTTTTTTATTTTTAACTTAATTGACTATTTACATAGTATGTTATCTGTTTTCATAACTATTTGTACTGTGGATGGCATTGTAAATATAAATGTAAAATATATAAGTTTCCTTGGTTGTTTTGTTAATCATATTTAAGTATATACACTGTCTGGAGATGACATATTGGTTCCTTCATTAATAATTAACGTAAAGTTTAACTTGAATAACAAATTACTGCACCAAATTAAAACTCTGCATTATAAAGTGAACATTTAACAAAGCGGTTCTATTCTTTTCTTTTAATTCGCCTCACCAAAAGATATCTTGACACTTGGAAGTATTGTTTTAATATAACTTATAAAGTGGCTGTCACAGGTGCTCTCAGGAAAAACTTAATCAAGATGTCCTTTCGTATAATGGATATTCCATTTTGCTGCCCTGATGTAATAAAGTTAATAAATTCAAAACGAGACAACGTTGATCTAAGTGAGGGTGCTAAATATTAAGCTTCAACGAAGACTAGAACTTCTGAGAAGAAGTTTTCTGAAATTAAAATAATTTTAAGTAGCGGTTTCCCGGAAATTATATAAAATATATAGAATAGTTAAATAAATTATTTAACAAAGAAACAAAAAAATCTTTACGTTCAGTAAAAGAAATAAATGTGGTGATAAATGTACTTTATAATTATTTTACAAATATACTTATACTATAACTATACAACTCAAATTCAATTTTAATTTTTAAAGTGCTCTTGAAGATACAGCAAGCAAAAGAAAATTTCGAAAAAAAAAAATCAACTGAAACTACTATACTGAAACTATAATGAGAAATTTCAAAAAAATTCAGAATGTCAGTCAAAGGAAAAGCTCCACAAAGCTCGAATTTATCACCCATCCAATTAATTAACCAAAAACAACAAAACAAAACTCGGCAGAACTTTGCGAAAGTTTTGACAATTTCGCGATACATTTCCTTTCCATACTTCAGCGTTTCAGCACTTCATAATCGAATCTCACAACTCACCTCCGAAATATAGTTTGGAAACTTGTGCTGTTTTCTGTTTGTTACTCCATTAAATCAAAGTTATAGGAGTTGATTTTAACTGATGGGTTCCTTTGTGGCTCGGTGGTTTTATTGGTGAATGGTTTTTTGCTTTTAAAAGCTGAAGCGAAGAGTTTGATCCTGGCGTTTTAAACTACATATGTTTTAGAATCAAATATTCCATAGCTCTATCCTAAACTGAAATTTTGCGCGGTTCCTGATTCCCCACTGCTAGTATAGTAGAGTTAACAACATTTTTTTATTGTTTTTTCTTCATAGCAACTAGCAATTTGTTTATTTTAATTAGGCAATCCATAAAGCTGGTTGAAAAAAAAATGCAATTTGGCAACTTATAATAGTTGCACAACTTGGGTTCTGTGCGTAGTGGGCGTTGTCCTATAAGATAAGGTTTTTAACATTTTTTAAAGTGTTAATCCACACTTAGGAAAGAAAAATACTTATTTTTTTTAGAAAACGTATAAAAAAGTGAACGTAGAGGGACTCGAACCCGCGCCTCCTGGAAACCGACCAGGCGCTCTGACCACTGAGCTATACGTTCAACGTATAACAAATAAAGAAACAATACTAATTTTTGTACCTTTTATAAAATAAGTAAGATAAGGTTTCTTACCAAAATCAACAATTTCAGAATATTCTTAAGTGTTTTAATATATTTGGAACTTTTTATTCAAATTTCAAAATTGAAATGTTGCAACGTTCACAATATGATCAACACTATGTTCTTTCTGCCTGACACCAAAAATGGTATTTCGTAAAGATAAATAAAAGTAATACATATAGAATAATAGACATAGCCCTGTAGTATAGTTTAATATTTTACGGTTAATTACTTAAAATAATAAACTTCTTACGATTACGTACGTCAAAAAATAAAATAGAACCTTTATAAGATCTCTTTGTTATCCACCTATCAAGATTATCTCAATATTGGACGAAGGTATCAAACTGAAATTGATACCAAATATTCAAATCTTATCTACGGTCGCTTGAAGCACAGTAAACATTAAGCTTTTGAGTCAATGCCATCAAAAGATACGAGCGTTTATACATATATCGTTTTTGGTTCATTTTGTTTGAAAATCGTGTACTCAAATCGTATAGGGTACTTCAAGTGACCCTAGAAACATGAATTTTGGTAAAATGTGTCAGCGTACAATACACATAAAGAAAAAAAAAAGAAAATATATAGGTATATCATAGACAAAATAAGTACAAACTTATTTTTGGAGTTAATTTCAGATAAACCTGTAGAATATTTATCATAGACCTATAGTTGTGAAATTTGGCAAGACCTATGAACTTACGATGTAGGAATAAAGGAAAACATCCGAAATATGAAAATTTATATTTATATGATTCAACAACCTTTATATACATATATTTGTAGTTCATTTCATACTAAATGAGTGCACATCTTCCCGTCCGCCAACTTAAGATTGCCAATTTTTATAAATTGTACTATTTTTTGACCCTTCAATGGAACCCTCGGTGGGCGCGTCCGACTCGCGCTTGACCGGTTTTTGCAATCGGCCGAATTCGTTGCATGTAGTCAACGTGGCGTGGTAAAAGTATAGCTAGCAATAAGCTAGTATCAAGTAAATGCTGATATTTATACAAATTTGGTGTTCAATTTAAATAAAATAAAAATATTCAAGTGTAAATTGTGTTGACGGGTCATACATCTCCCCCTAGAGAACGCTTTACAACGCTCTATTAGACTCCGAAACAGACTTCTTGACTCTTTTATGAGAAAGCAATTTATTTATAGTAAGTACTAGAAAATTACTTGCTTTATATTCATTTACAATTTTTTTTTGTTACTTAAACTGCATTATGAATATTGTAAGAGTTTTACTTTTTAGTACGTTATTCGATTAGGTTGAAAGCTGTTATTTAAAAAATATTTTTTCTTCTATGTTTTTTTACCGTTGTTGTAAAAAATATTCTAAGGTTAGTTAGGCGACGAAAAATTTAATTTAGTTTAAAATTGTTTTGTTGGTGAAAAATGTTGAAATAATTTAATAAATGTTTTGTGAAGATCGATCGTTTGGAGGCCGTCGTGGAGGACTATAAGAGTGTGACAGTAACGCTACGGTTGTGGGTTCGGGCTCCACTCGGGGCATGAATTATAATTTATCTAATATATTCATTTCTTCACTCTGATAACAAGCCACAAGCCCGGCGTTGAGTTCCGCCACTTGCAATGTCTCGAAAAAATCAGTAGAAAGTGGAGAACAGGGTGTTTAAGCTCTAGGTTCCCTCTGGCTGCCTTACATTGTGTGAGATACAGCTAGAAGCTTATTGTTATTGATTATTATTATCTATAAGTGCTACTCGCTTTTTTCTACAAAACTGATCTTATAATAATATAAAAATATATAATTTAGTGGTGAATTCATAAATAAACACATTTCTGATATGTAAAGCCTACTTACTTTCATAAATTTGTAGATGAATCTCAATCATTTATTATCATTTCTACACAACATTTTTACAGACTATTGCACTGACTGACTAGGTTTGCTGTAAATTCTAATTTCTATACGTATATTTTGGTGACTTTTCCCGCACTTACGTATGTGACAATATATGTGGTAAAAATATTATTTTTCGTTCACAGCATAAAAATATTTCCTTTATATCTATCATCAACACACTCGCTATAAACTAAGTATGTGTAAAAATTTATAGTTGTATCTAAATATTATTTATATTATCAATCTGTCGAGAGTAAAATATTCGGATTAATTAATTATATCCCTAATTTTTTACATGATTATTTTGGGATGTAAATTCGCTCACAAATACAAACTTCCGTTATACAATACACATTTCCTAGGAACTTTTTCTCACACGCCCCAAAACTATGAAATGGCCTACCTGAAGCATTGTTTCAGGGTCGATACCACATGGGTACCTTCAAATCACATGTACCACCACTTTAAAGGCCGGCAACGCACCTGTAGCTCCTCTGGTGTTGCACGGGGTCGTGGGCGGCGGTGATCACTTACCATCAGGTGATCCGTACGCTCGTTTGCTTTATCTTTTCTATTAAAAAAAATACAATATCTATAGCTTGAGCAAAAAGTCGAGACCGGAGTGGGCTAACGCAAAATTTTCTTTACCAGAAAAATATGGAGAAATGCGTGAAGATTCAAATAAAAAATCACTCATCCATTCTTTTGTATGTCCAACGGCATTCAGATCTCACCGTGAATAATATACAGCTTGGACGCGAATTTTAGCGACGTCACTGCTACAAATAGACAACACAAGTTATGGCCCTCTGGCCCTGTCCATTGTTTGAGCGTAGCTTTTTTTTCGCTTTTTATTGCGTTTTTTTTTTCAAATATTTTGGTAGAGTTTTCTTGTCGTGAGAACCGAGACAGGTGTAGGAAATTTCCTACTTGGCCTGCAATTTGTTGTATACAGGGTGCTATAAAGTTTCAGCTGGTATAATAAATAATAAAATGTAAGCTACGTTGTAGTTGGTTGGTTGGGTGATAACAGTTAGCTATATTGGCACATTGGTGAATGTAATTTTGTATTTATATATTATAATATTAAAAACCACCGATACAAAATTTTAAAACCAAATAAATTAATTTAAAAAGTTGATAATCTTCATACATATTTTTTTAAATCATAGCTAGAGGAACTATCATACACTAGAAAAAAACTCTTGTGTTTTGTCTTGTTTTAATAATCAATTTTCGTTACGTTATACATATACCTATATATTGTGGGGCAGTACCTACAATATTTACCATTGACTTTTAAAAATACCTGTCCGTCAAAGTGCTTTACATAGCGACGTCAAAGAGGGTCGCTCGTAGCGATCATGACGTGAGCTACGAATTAGGTAGGTATACTTTTTTTTATTTGTCTCTTAAAATAACAAACTATGGGAAGGTAAAATATATTATTATGTTATTTTAGTACGTTGTGCCACAGAGAGAGTTTAAACGTGATAGTTGTGTGTTTCGATTCCCACTCGGGAGAACGAGTTATTTAATATTTTCATTTCTTGGCTCTGGTAAAGAGGCAAAGGCGTAGTGCTTCGTCCGCCGTCAACCGTCCCCAAAACCTTCCCCCAAAGTGGTCCAGATGGACCCCTGAGGGATGAGAAAAAATATTGGTGTTTTATAACAAAGGGTTCTAAAATATCAATTTTATTAATACAATGGAGTAGGCAATTTTGAAATATACAAAGCGCACTACTACATACTCGTATCTAACGCATTTAATTCAATAATGAATAATACTAAAACTAAACCAAAACTACCTTCACGCTGTAACTCTAGCGGGATAGTCAGAGAGAACGGAGTGCCAAACGCTACGGTCTCTATATACCTCTTTTGCCTCGTCCACTGTCATCAACCTCATCATACATGCCCTTCGGAGCCCTGCCCCATGAGGGGTCTCCTCATGCTTTTTACCTTCCTCCAGTATCGTTGATACTGTGTTTTCGAAAGTCAACCGAGGTCTCCCCCTATTAGGCATAGGAATTCAAAGGCCTTTCTCAATACATGGAATATCCAACCAAACATTTTTTTTATTCGAACTAGTAGTTAAACTAAACTCGTTCATTTTATAATGTTAAGTAAGTCTAGACATTGTAAATAGCATTACTGTTTACGAAACATGAAAATCGGAAATGTTTTTTATTATAGTTTTTTATATTATAGTTTTTTTTATCAGCTTCACGCTGTATCCCGCACACAGCAGGGTAGGCAGAGGGAACCTAGTGTTAAGACACTCCGTTCCCCACTTTCTGCCGGATTCTGGAGGCATTGCGTGTTGAGTGGCAGAACTCAACGCCG